>JAJPUD010014047.1:0-41971 GCA_023553655.1 Myrmecobius fasciatus | reverse complement strand
TATATATATATATATATATATATATATATATATATATATATATATATATATATATATACAGGTTTTTTTGGTGGTAATGAACTGGAAACATCCTCATTAGGGAATGGATGAACAAGGTGTGGTGTATGAGTAATGTGATAGAGCAATGTTGTGCTATAATAATAATGAAAGAGGAGCAGCTAGAAGTCACAATGTATAGTGTACCAGCATTGGAGTCTGGAAGATCTGAGTTCAAAATCTGACCTCAGACATTTTCACTTACTAGCTCTATGATTCTGAGCAAAACACTTTAGATGGACTGTCTTGAGAGGGGGAGAAGGGAAGAATGAAGGAAAAAGTTTTATAATTTAAAATATACCAAGATAATATTTTAAAAGGCTTGCCAGTTTACCAAGAACATCCAAGAGCATATTGAAATGCAGTGATTAAGTATAATGACTGAACCAAAAGAATAACATCTTCATTTTAATAACAAGGCTGATGAAAGGATAAGGACTGGTAAATGCATCTTACAGATAAAGTTTTCTTGTGTAACAGAATCCACTGTAAATGAACCATGCTAGCATGGGCCATCAGCCAGAAGTGAAAGAGCCACATGGTGGCAAGCTGGATGTTATAATTTTATTTGTTGAAATGGGATTTTTACCTACAGTGTGTATCAAGCAAGGAAACTGGCACTTTTCCCTAACTTTTTTCCCCCTCTCTTTTCATTCTGGAAATGTTTCCTCCCTTTCATCATTAAATTGGTAGCAAACAGACTGCCAAAATTATAGTTTATAATACATATGTAATGAAAATTGTATTTATAGGTTTTTTTCTTCCCCCACCCCCAAGGATTTGAAATAATACCAGAGAACAAAGTTAAAATTGATCTACATTATGCTCAACTAATAATAATCACTGGATCTTTATTGTTCTTTCTCCAGGTCTCTGAATAAATTTCTGCTTGAAGGAGAGAATGAAAAGAAGACAAAAGAATAGATCAAAGGAATATAAATTTGCCATGCAGATCATTATTTATGAGAATATTAGGATTTTCACATATACTAACTCTCTTCAGTCAGATCCTCACAAGTACTTCATAGCTAAAATCAATTTGGCTCATATCACTAATCCATCATTTTTAGCCTACAATTTAAGTTTAGAAATAGTTTTGAAATTAAAAAGGCACTATGATAGAGCTTTTCTAGAAATAATGTTTAAATGTCACTATCCAGGAGAAGGAAAAAAAAGAAACAGTAACTGATTTGTTAAGAAGGTACAAAAACAATTATTTGTAAATCTATTATAAATCACAAAAATTCAACAATTTACATTAAATTGGCATAATCATTTATGAGATGTGAGAAGGGATAAGAGACTGTTTAATTAGGTAAATTGAGCCAAAGAGAAATTTGCTTTTGTGATTATTTTCATCTAACTAAAATTAATTAAAAAGCATCAGTTTTTGAAAATTTTTGTTTCATTTTGCTTTGAGGATTATTTTGGTTTTCATTTTTTCCAAATAAAAAGAAAATTATGCTTAACATAAAAACAAGGCATATTAAATATAGATCATTAGAAACTAAATTTCATTTTGTAGTAGACAGTTTTATTTCCCACTTTCCAAGAATATGAGTTGATACAGGGTATGATTTTAAAAGAGTTATTCTCTATAATTCTCTCCTAAACTAGCCCAGAACAAAATTTTAATTAGGTAAAATTTTCCTTCAAATTTCCTATAGGGCCATAGCTTGAAGTCAGGAAGTAGGGACCCATGGTTAGCTCCTCAAAGGAATAAGACTTCATACCATTTCACTTTGACACAAAGAAGATAAAACCCAAGTCAAAAATGAAAAGTTTTACCTCTTACCTCTTCTGCTTGTTTTCCTGTGTTCCTTCTGTGAAAGAAGGTGACCAAAGTGCTCCTTCCCCTGTTTTCCTGGATAGCAGAATACCATCCTTTTATGTCATCATATAGAAATGCACGAAAAAAGCATTACAGGAAACACAGATGATGAAGACAGAAGAATAATGAAAAATCCCAAGATGAAAAAGTACAAGTTACAGAAGTTTTTGTGTTTTAATTATGATCCTCATTCTCTAAGACACTGATTTTTCTTCTTAACTTCCTCTTCATTTTCCATCTGGCCTTGGTCTTAATAATAATTTAGGATTATTTCTCTCACTACTATATCTAGTTATACTACTAATGCTTCATTTCAACCATCTGAAATCTGCTTCTTCAGTCATCAATCAAAGTGTTTTTGATTGCTGGTCTTGGGCAGGTCTTATCTTTAAATAGCAATACAACTCATGCATTCCCATCATACCCTACTCTGACCTACTGACCATGGCTTACAAAAATGTTTCCTTTCTCTATTCTATACTAATCCATCAAATTCTCAATTAACACAATAACAATGACAAACTACTTCTTATCTGTGCTATCTCCCATACCCCTAATCTAAAGGTTTCCATGCTCTCATAGCAAATTCTATAAAACAAGTATTCTTTTTTATAGATTAAAACTTTTTTTTTATTTTCAAAACACATGCATGTAAATTTTCAACATTGACCCTTGCAAAATCTTGTGTTCCAAATTTTTTCTCCCTTCCTTCCCATCCCCTCCCCTTCATTGCAAATAATCCCATATATGTTAAACATGTTAGAATATGTTAAATCCAATATATGCATACATATTTATACAATTATCTTGCTACACAAGAAAAATCAGATCAAAAAGGGAAAAATTAGAAAGAAAACAAAATGCAAATAAAAAACAACAAAAAGTAAAAATGTTATTTTGTGATCCTCACTCAGTTCCCACTCTGGGCTCTCTTCATCACAAGATCATTGGAACTGACTTGAATTATCTCATTGTTGAAAAGACCCATGTCCATCAGAATTGATCATCGTATAATCTTATTGTTGCCATATACAATACTTCCTGGTTCTGCTCATTTCACTCAGCATCAGTTCACATAAGTTTCTCCAGGCCTCTCTGAAATCATCTTGCTGATCATAAAACAAGTATTCTCATAGGGATCAACCCTTGATAGTCAAGTTGTTATTATATTTATGATGTATAGCGTATGTGTCACATATCCAGGATCCATTGTTTTATCCCATGGCTGTTTCCCTTAGCTTCTAAGAAATATTAGGTTTAAATGGGTACTATCAGCCTTAGCTAAATGACTTAAAAAGGGGTATACCTTAGAACCAAGAGACTATCTTTTTTTTTAGCTAGTGATCCAATTACTTGTTTATCTTAGGACAGTAGCCATCAGTCCACTTCTGAAAACTAGACAGATATGTAGAATACTGTATTTAATGCATGAAATATTTGAGATTAAAATTGATTTCAGATACCTATTAACTAGTTGTTTGAACCTTAGAAAGTCATTGAATCCTATCTATCAATGTCTTCATCAATAAAATGGGAACTACATTGTTGTAAAGAATCAAATGAGATAATATATGTAAAGATCTTTGTAAACTTTAAATAAATGTTTTATTTTTCAATAAATAAACTTTATATAAAGTTAGTAATTATCTTTATTCTAATTATCAATATATAAATGATGTTTCTGTTTCTTTGTTTATTACCAGACCTGGGATTTCTCTCCACAATTCAAATTGATGCCTGTCATGCAAGCCCTAGGTGCCTAGGGTACTGAGAAGTTAAGAGACTTGTCCATGATCTGGCAATGAGCATGTAACAGAGAAAGGAACTGGAATCCTTATTCTTCTCATTTTTAGGCTTTTTATTCTTTGTGTTTCATATTTCTACTACCAAATTCATATCAAAAGGAGCCAATGCTGTAAATATCTGAGATTGTCAGCTTGGCAGTTGCAAAGAGAAAAGAAAAATTATCTCATGATGACTTCTTCCTGTTTTCTTCAACTAGAACACTTGTAGAACATGCTACAATTTCACATTTAAGTGATTAGATTAGATAAATTATGTCTACCACAATGTAATATATTAGATAATTTCAATCTAATTTGTCCCATGCTAGATAAATTTGAAGGAAGTTGTTTCATGAAATATCATCTTAGAAAATTACTTTGAGAATGTGTTTGACATTTGGGATCTTGAGATGAAATGGAGATAATCATTGTTTAAGGGAGATTTGACTTAAGACTCCATTCCATAATGCTGTAGCCACTAGATTCCTAGGTTTAGAGTCAGGAAGAAGTAGGTTGAAATTCAGCTCTTGACACTTACTACTTGTGTGATCCTGGACAAGTTACCTAATGACTAAATGCCTCAGGAAATTTCTGAGAAAATAATAATAATAATAATAGCTATCATCTATAGAATGGGCTATATGCCAGAGTAAATAAGTGTTCTACAACTATTAGCTCATTTGATCCTTACAACAACTCTTGGAAGTAGGTGATACGATTATCTCCATGTTAAAATTGAGGAAACTGAAGCAGATAGAAGTTAACTGTTTTGCTTAAGGTCCCTTAGTTAATCTGAGGTCAAATTTAAATTCAAATCTTCCTGATTTCGGGACTATTGATCTATTCCCAGTACATCCAGATGCCTCACTTAGCCACTAAGTCAGAGTGGATTAACAAACTGGGACTATCTATGCTAAAAAAAATTACAGATCTTTCCTGTATTCACACACACATATGCCATTTAAATAACTATCTATTTCAATTAATATAATGTCTTCGGTGTTTATTTTAATAAAATTAGGACAAGGTTTCACTCATAGAGAAGGTTTGAGCTTTAGTTCACTGAGAGTACAGAAGCCTCTGAATATCTATTCTTCAGGCAGTAATGTGTTCCAGTATGCATACAGAACCATGAATTTACATATAAAGGTGACATTATTGACCTATCTTCACTACAATTTAGTTTTTGAATTGTTTTTCCTAAAGTGGTGGTGAAGCATTTCCATTGATTCTTCCATAATTTTACTTTGTTTTTCCTGTGGATCAAAGGCACACATTTGTAAAATAGTTACCCAGTGCCTAAGGAAATGGCTATAAAATCATACAGTCTCAGATAGAAAGAGTCCTTATAGGTCATTGGCTAGATGGCACATTGGGCAGAGCACTGGACTTAGCATCAAGAAGATTTGAATTCAAATCTGACCTCAAACTGTGTGTGTGACCCTAAGCAAGTCATTTAATCTTTGCTTTTCTTCAACTGTAAAATGAGAATAATAATAACATTTATCCCCAGTGTTATTATGAAGAGATAATATGAAGAAATAATATTTCTGAAGTGCTTATCCAATGCCTGGAACATAGTAGGTGCTTAATAAATGCTTGTTTCCTTGCTTCTTTTTCTTTTTATAGTATCATAGGAACATATACTGAGAAATGAGAGGGGTCTTCAAAATCATCTAGACCAGAGATTATTAAAGTAAGATCTATAAACTTGCTTTCAAATATAGATAAATAGACAGATAGACACATAAACTACTCAAGTCAACAAGTATTTATTACTTCCTATGTATCAGGCAATGTGCTAAGCACTGGAGATACAAATACAAAGAAAAGGAAAAACAGTCCCTCCTAAATAATAGAGACCAATCCTCAAAAGAAAGTTCAAAAGTGGAGAGGGAAAATAATTGCATGGGGAGAATTGGTGAGTAGTCCAAAGAGTCAAAAGCAGAACTAAAAAAGAAATTAATGAGGGTTGGCCTGGATCCTTCTTCAGGATATATAATTCATTTCCTCTCTTAGGTATTTTATTTTATGCACTTAAAAATATTATTCTGAGGAGCAATCTATAGACTTCATCAGACTGCCAAGGGTTAAGAGTCCTTTATCTCATCCAAGTCTATTACAGGCTAAGATGAAACTAAGGGATAAATATGAAGTGACTCGACCAAGATTTGTTGTCTTTGTTGTTTAGTTGTTTAAGTCATGTCCAACTCTTCATGACCCCATTTAGGATTTTCTTGGCACAAATACTGGAGTTATTTGTTATTTCCTTTTCCAGCTCATTTTACAGATGAAAAAACTAAGAAAAACAGAGTTAAGTGTCTTGTCCAGCTAGCATCTAATATTTGTGATATCTCCATTTCCTTTACTATCACTCCTTTTTTAACTCTCAACAATTTGCTTCTAATATCATCATTCAACCAAAACTGCTGTCTCCAAAGTTGCCAAAAGTCTCCTAATTGGCAAATTCAATGACTTTTCCCTCAGTCCTCATTTTTCATGACTTCTCTCTAGTCTCTCTCACTAATGATCACCCACTTCTCTTTGATAATCTCTTCTCTCTAGATTTGCAGTACATACATCTCTACTGATTTTTTAATTGATCATTCTTTCTCAAACCTCTTTGCTGGGTTTTCTTCTAGGTCAAACCCATAAATAGTGAGTTTCCCACAGGATTCTGTTCTACATCTTCTTTCCTTCTGTTCTATTTCATTTGTTGATCTCATTAGTAATCATGGATTATTATATCTATGTTGATGATTCTCAGATCTATCTGTTCAGTCATAATCTTTCTGTTAACCTATAGTCTTCCACCTTGCATACTGCTTAGAACTTAATAAATATTATATAAATGTTTATTTCCTTCTCTTCATTTACTCCTTGACTCTTCATGTTCTCACTACCTTCCATATTTCCAAAGTCTGCTTATTTTACTTTTGTAACATATCTTGAACATCCCCTTTCTTTTCTTCTGATACTGCTACTACCCCACTATTTAAAATTTGGACTAATACAATATCCTGCTGGTGGATCTGTTTGTCACAAGTCTCTTTCAACTCTACTCCATCATTCATTCAGCTGCTAAAGTGATTTTGCTGAAGTGCAGGTCCAACCATATCACCTCTCTACTCAATAAACTTCATCTCTCTAGCCACTAATTCACAGTCACTTATTGTAACTGTCTAATAAGTATTCATTGTTAGAAATGTTTCTATAGTGGATTACTGGGGCATAGTAGTGTGACTGATAGAAATTGAGAAAAATAATATTTAAGGAAAGATCATAGCTTTATAACATGATGGCTATGTAACTAGAAGGGACCTTCCAAAACAGCTTATCTGAACCCCTTCTCTCAGAGGTTAGAATTAAAAATCTTCTCTTGTATTCAGGCTTTTATCAGAGTTGCCAAATTTGGAAGCTGTTCCTTCTTCAAAGATATTGTACCACAAAGACACCTGTCATTCTTGATATAGAATTCACTTAGAAGCACACTGCTTCTTTCAAAAAGAGTTTTTAGTGATGCTTCCCCAATCTTCATCCGTCCTCTGAGAAGGGTAGGTGTGCTTGAGAGAAATAGTACAAGAAGCTGATGTTTTCTAGAACGCTGTTTTTATAAAGCTATTGTAGGAGAAAGAAGGGGGAGGAAGTATCATTAAAAGTCCATTACCAATTATCCAGGAAATTCTCCAATATCTCGTTAATCATTTAAAATCGCATCAGTGTGGAAGAAAAAGTTCTTTACTCAAAGGAGCTCCAAGTGATTAAGCTATATGTCAGTCAGGGTCTTTGGTTAATGTATACCTTCCTCTGGGAATAGAAAAACTGCGTTTTTCTTTCTGTTTATTTATTCCTGGTGGTATAATTTTTACTTACACTTTGAAATGAGAACACTCTTATCCATATTCTAGATTGGAGACTTAAAAAGAAAGAAAAAACAGAAGTGACTGGTGGAATGTTAAGTAGAACTGAGTTATAATTTGGACCAACATATCCTGTGCCCTTTATGTGAGACATTCTCATTTAAGTTGTGACGCGGTTTTCTATACTTAGAATTTGGATGTCATGTTAAAATGCCTAGAGTAAAAAAAAAGAAAGAAAAGAAAATTCTTGCAATTAAGAAACTTTTAAAAAGTCTGGAAGCCTTTTGTGCTCTTATGGGCCCTTAATTAAGTGTAGTTCAGGAAAAATTCCTTATTGGAATGTACAACCAAAGGCAGTAAGGTGGCCCTATGAATAGAAAGGTGGAGTTGGAATGAGGATGATTTAACTCCAAATCCTTCTTTCTTCTTATTAGCTATGTGACTCGAGACAAGTCATTTAACAACTCTGGGCCTCAGTTTCTTCATCTTTAAAATAAGAGAAGTTGAACTCAATAACTTAGAAAGTTTCTTTCACTCCTCACTCTTTGATCCTATTATTCACTTCCTAGAAGAATAACATTACAAGTGTTTTAAAGGAATTCTGATTCCAAATCAAACTGATTGACTTATTCATTGCTTAATCTTATATTTTTATTGAAGGGAATGTTTTGCCAAAGGGAAATGTAGTAACTAGAAATGATGACTCAGGCATTTTTACAGTACTATGAGTTGTATTCCAGACCATTACTTACTTTAGTCATTTATCAAGTTGTAGTTACCCAGGAAATACTCTAGAAACATATCTAGCAAAGAAAGGAGAAATATATATTATAAATATACTATATCTATATTATGCTTAAAACCTTCAATGGTTCTCTATTGTTTGTGAGCTAAGGTTTTTAGACTATCCATAGTCTAAACCAAATAACTGTTCCAAGTACCTTTCTACCATTCTAGCCCAAATGATCTCCATGTCCCTGAAGGGTCACAGAAATAGAAATTTCTGCATCTTTGTCCAGAAAATACACTCTATTTAGAATGACTTTCCTTCTCTTCTCCATTTCCTTAGTTCAGGGCTCAGTTTCAATCCTACTTCTTCTATGAAGTCTTCCTTGGTCATCCTAGTCTAAAACCCCACTCTAGTCTTTTATTGATCATATCACATACTTTTCAAACATGTGTCTGTACCACTGATTTTATATAGATAAATATACTAGATACTTAAATATATTTAATGATGTATCAGTTGAGTTTCTGATTTTTCTGCAACTTTATATGAGCATCTTTTTTAGAATTAGGGAGTCAGTATTAATAAGTATTCATTACTCATTTATTAGAATGACATATACATGTTATTCATGGAAAATATGCTGTTCTTTTATTGGAGTACCTGACTTGAAATCTTCCTAGGTCAATGTGACCTGAGAAAAGTTGCTCACTGTCTCTGTCAAGTCAAGTCATTAGGAATTATCAAGCACCTACTATGTGCCAAATGTTGTACTAAGCCCTGGTGTTAGAAAAAGGCAAATGTAGTCCCTGTCCTCAAGGAGCTCACAATTAAATGAGAGGAAACAAGATGCAAAAAACAACATATAATCAAGATGTGTATACGGTTAAATTGAGATAATCTCAGAGGGAAGGTACTGAGATGACTGGGTAAGGCTTCTTGCAAAAACTCTCTACTTCAGTTTTTTTCATTTGCAAAATGCAAGTGAAGGTGTCATAGCGGAATGTTTTATATGAACCATTATGGGATATCTAGATAGTGCAAAAGATAGTGCACTGGACTTAGAATCAGGAAGATTCTTCTTTTCGAGTTCAAAGCTGACTTCAGACACATATTACTTGTGTGATGCTGGGCAAGTCACTTAACTCTGATTGCCTCAATTCCTCCTCTGCAAAGTGAGTCAGAGACAGAAATGGCAAACCACACCAGTATATTTTATAAGAAAGCCATAAATGGGATCACAAAGAATCTGACATGACTGAAACAATATAATTTAACATGAGGCAATATGGAGTAGTATAAAGTCTGCTGAATTGGGAATGAGAGAACATGAGTTCAAATACTGCCTCTCACACATTACCAGCATGACTGTGAGCAAGTCATCACCCAAAACTCAATTTCCTCATTTGTAAAATGAGGGAAATATATAAATTTCTTCTAAAATCCCATCAATCTCTAGCTCTATGATCTATGGCCTTCAGTCTAGCATTTATTGCCTGTGTGTTTTTGTAAAAGCTCTCTGAGACTCAGTTCCCCCATCTGGAAAATGAAGGGATTGATCTATAATGTCTCTTCCAACTTTAAATCAATGCTATAAAAATATATACTGATATGTTAAATGAATAAATCTTATTGGTGAAATGCAGCTCACAGAGCTTTTGTGGGGTTTAGCTAATTAGGATTCTGGCTACTCAGATTCTGTCACTAAAGCAAATAATAGAAAAACAAGCATCAGAGCTCTGTGAAAATGTGTTTTCTTCAGTTTGACATCCTATTATCCTTGTACCTAGTGAGCTCCTGATAATGTTTCCCTCAAGTATCTGTTTCTATGGTAATTCAAGTTTTACATAAAACTAGTTCTGCCATAGTTAATGAGGGTTCTTATATTTGTGAAAATCACATTCAGTTCGTTCAATATTTAATTGATTTAGTTAGCTAAGTTGCAGTACTGATTAAAGCTGGAAAGTATTTGAGAAGTCATCTATTTCAACCCCACAAAATTTTTTACAGCTTTTACAGATAAGAAAACTGAAGCTCAAAGAGATAGTCACACGTACTTCTATATAAAATGAAAGAGAAAAGGGGATGTGATTATTTCCTCAACCAATGCCATTCATATGCCATCATTGCCTCATATAACATTTCTTAGGACTTAAATTTCAGCTGGTTTGTCATATTGCATTTTTTCTAATGATATGACATTGTACTTGAATTGCTTCCTCACAACTTTCATATAGATAGGTTCAAGTAGCCTTTCTAAGCAGCATACATTGCATTATGTACTGAAAAAAAAAAACCACTGGGACTTGATATTAGAAAATGTATGATTTTATCTCAACTTCTGATGCCTTTTAGCTGCATTATTATGGGCAAGCCAATTAACCTCTCTGAATTGTAGTTTTTCATCTATAAAAAATGAGTATTATAACTTCTTTGTGCTTTCTATGTCATCCTTTACTAAACTATTACATGTGGTGCAGTGGAAGAAGTATTGAATTTGGAAACATGGGATCTGGGTTTTAATTTTTGTTCAGTCTTTTTATACCTTACTTCCCAACACATACTCTTCCATCCAATGACATTGGCCTTCTGGTTGGTCCACAAAAACAGCCACTCCATCTCATACTTCTGACTATTTTCTCCAGCTGTATCCCATGCCTGGAATGCTCTCCTTCTTGCACTCTGATTACTGACTTCCCTGGTTTCCTTTAAATCCTAACTAAATCCTACTTTCTTAGCCTTCCCTCACCTCTCTTAATTCCAGTGCTTTCACTTTTTTATTTTCTATTTATCCTACATATAGCTTGTTTTAAATATATATGTTTGCATGCTTTCTCTTTCATTAGAATAAAAACTCTTTAAGGGGAGTCACTATCTTGCTTCTTTTTGTATCCACAGCATTTAACACAGTTCCTGACACATTGTAGGTGCTTAATAAAGGTTGATTAATAGATTATTGCTGCATGATATTGAGTAAGTCATCTGTCTGGTTCTCAGTTTCCTTCTCTATAAAATGAAGGTCTTTAAAGTTACTTCTACTTCTTCACTTAGAGTCTGATGCTTCTACTCTGATACTCTATATTAAATTACTTGCTAACTCTTATTGAGTCTACTTCTGTCACATCATTCACGTTACCACTGCCTTTGCTCAGGTCCTCAACTTTCTCTTGGATGTTTTCAAAATTTCATCACTGGACTCCTGGTTTTTAGTCTTTTCCCCTCTCCAATTTGTCTTGCACACATCTGTCAACTGATATTTCTAAAGCATATGTTTCTGGGCAATTAAGTGGTACAATTGGCAGAATGCTAGAAGAGGGAAGAATTGAAATTGATTCTAAGGCTGTAAACTAGAGTGATTGAAAGGATATTGATACTCTTAAAAGATATAGAAAAAGTTTGGAACAAGAATAGGTTTAGAAGAAAAATAATGAGTTCCATTTTGGACAAGTTGAGTTTGAGATAATAATGTGATACCTACTTGTCCCACTAGCAGATGATAAAGTTAGAGTGGAGCACAGGAGAAATTTGGTTTGGATATAAAGACCTGGTCATCTTCTGCATAGGGATGAAAAATTGTACCTGTGAAAGGTGATCAGCAAGAGAGAGGATATAGATAGAGAAGATAAGAGGATTCAGGACTGAACCTTGCAAGGAAACCGTGGTTAGGGCGATATGACATAGATGATAATCCAGGCAAAAAAACAAAAGTTTCAGAAAAATAACCAATCAACAAGTATCTTCTGTCCAGTGGTTACTACATGCTAAGTCGTATTTTTGTTGTTATTTGTCCTTTATTCATAAAGGGGACCATGACATCAGGGAGGTGATACTATGACATGCAAGTGAATTGGATTTAAGTGGGGGAGAAGGGAAGCTGTGTAAAGTCTTCAGCCTCCCTTTCTCCTCCAGAGCCATCTAGGTCCAGTGGCAAGATATAGATCAGATAGGGAGAATGAGTGTATACTGTACTATACAGTAAGAAGCTGATGGGGAGATGGAGATGATAATGCTTGTTCTCTCGGTTTATTGGTTTTAGCATACTCATTTTCCCAATCTGAAAACAAGTTTTCACCTGTTCCAAAGGCGTGTGATAGAGGATTAATTAATAATCAAAGGATTGTCCTGTAGAAGGAAGGAACTAGTTTAGAATATATTTAATAAATGCATAGTAGACCCAATTAGCAGTTACACAGCTTCCTTTTGTGGTATTTGACAGCAATTGATTAAAAACAGAAAAGGTAGATGGTGATATGGGTAGTCCAAGGTTAAAGTACAACATGACATGAATGGCAACAAGAGGAGAGCAAAGGATTTAAGACAAGAAGATGGTGTGAAATTGAATTCATTAACCTTATGATCAACACTGCAAAAAGAGGGAAGAGAAGCCAAAACAGAGATGTGAGACTGGTGGATTTATCAGGTAATTGAAAGAAATTAATAATCATTTGGAGGATCTAGGGTTTTTCCCCCTGAGAATTTTCTCATTTAAAGCCAGGTCATTGTGAATAAATTGCTGATAGATGAATTTGGGTTAAAATTCTCCTCAGTTTTGGGTGAGACCCCACCCAACTTGGCCATAAATAGTTTGAGTGGAGGTAGGTTCCTTTCATTAGATTGCCTGAGGTGAGAGTGGTCTGGTTAGAGGTAAATCACAACTAGAGTGACATATCAAAATCAAGTCCCCTAGCCCTTCATTAAATAAGCCCACTTCTCTTCATAATATCATTCTCTCATAGTTAACCAATCAAAATTGATTTCCACCCATTCTGCTAAGGGTATTTAAACTCCCAATGTCCTCCAAAGTTCATCTTTGGCATCGGAAAGTACCACTGATATCTTTTATTAATTATTTGCTAGCCATAATTAATAAAAATGCGTATTAGTTGCCAGAAAATATGTCTCTCAGACTTTCCATTCTTGACAGGATAATAAGCAATCATAGTAAGCATGAGAAACAGCTTTAGAAAGAGTAAAGCACAGAAGGAGATGAAAGGAAGAAAGGTGAAATCTCAAACCTTGTGTGTCAGTGCTGAGGCAGAGTGAAGATGTATGTCAGAGGAAGTGAGGAAGATGATGAACCAGCTGGCTAATGTGCTTGAGAATGCATTGACATACATAATGAAATTTCTAAATTCAGAGGCAGGGAATGGGAAAGAGAAGAAGCAGTTCTGATATGAATATCTTTATAATATCTAGACATTTGCTGTCATGCAAATGAAACACACAGATCAATGATGGAAACTTTTATTCTTTACCCAAATATTCTGTTCTGGAATTGTTTAAATAGAGAAAGGTTTTGCTCTTTATAATGGCTTAATTTATATCACACTTTACAGTTGGAGATAGTAACACCTATCTATTGTTGTGAAATCATATTTTTAAGTATAAAAAGCAGTATGTAAATGCTAGTTATGTTATTATAATTCTGAAGTGATTTTACATCATTTTATTAATGTGTTTTCACAATAACCCTATGAGGTAGGCAGTGCAAGTGTTTTCATCTCCATTTTTAAATGAGGAAACTGAGGTTCAGAAACATTAAATGAATTGCCTACAGATAGAAATACATTTAAAGAAACTGCAAGAACTCAAATCCATACCCCATAATTCTTTCTATTAAGATATTAAGTAATAAGAAGCCATAGCAAGCAGGTGGAAGTGAATCATGACACAATTTTAATATCAAAATGAAAACTATTTAATTGTCCAAGTGCTGAATATTTTGAAGTCATTACAAGTATTTCTTTTATTTTGTAAAGAGGAAAAATAATTTTCTCTACATTCCCAATTTTTCTCCTGCTTTCTCCATTGATTTTCCTTGCTGCTGGTTTTATTTACTCATTACTCAATCTCTTTCTCTTCTCACTTCCCCAAACCCTCCTCCTCTTATTCTATGCCCTCCACCTTTTTAATGCTATACTTCTTTTCTTTGTTTCCTTTCTATTTCTATTTCTGTATTTTCTTTCTGTTAGTCAGTAAGAATGCAAAATCTTGTGAGAACAAGCCGTTCCTTCAAAATCTAATTGCAAAACTGCAAGCAGCTGATTTCCTGGCAGGCTGCTTAGAAAAACCTTCCTGTTTCACCTGTGCATTTCCCAAATTGAAAAAAAAAATATACCTTAATGAAGAGACCTAGGAAAAACATCAAGTTGTCAGCCATCTAAATGTGAGATCTGCTTCAATCTCACTTCAGATGCCTGGTTGGAGGTGAGGGGTAGAAGGGCGAGGGCTCCAATACTGGTTATTTCTTTTTGCTTTGTCATGTCTTCTACCCAGATCACAGTATGTAGAGTGAATTATTCATTTATTCATTCATTCACTTATTAAACAAGTATTTATTGAACATCTGTTATGTGAAGAAAAGTTGTAATAGAAAGTGTATTTTAACTATTTTAAGTTGTTCTTATGGTGTGACTATACTTAGAGGTAAGATAGTAAAAGTCTGTCCTTTCAGTACTCTGTTTTGTACTCAGAATGTCATTAGCTAACTCATCAATTAATCAGTTAATTAAGACTGTCAGACTCTAGAAAACTAACTCATACCTCCCATACTCAAGAAAATAATTCATACCAGAAAGCTAATGCATCAATTTACAATATGAGCTATATTTTACCCAAAATGTTACAATGGGTCCAAAAGCACAGAAGGAATAAGATAAGGAGAGATCATGCAAAGTATAGGCTAGGATGGGTCATTGGTGAGGATAACCAAGGTTCTAGAAATGAATGAATATTTTATGTTAGGGGTGTGTAAAAGAATTGAAAATGTGAGTAGATGTCCATCAATTTAAGAATTGCTGAATAAGTTATGGAATATTATTGTTCTATAAGAAATGATGAAGCAGGCTGATTTCAGAAAAGCCTGGAAAGACTTATAATGAACAGAACCAAGAGAACATTGTACACAGTAACAGCAAGATTATGTGATGATAAACTATGATAGATTTAGCTCTTCTCAGCAATACATTGACCTAAGATAAAGCCAAAAGATTTGGGATGGAAAATGCTATCTGCATAGAAAGAACTATGGAGACTGAATACAGATTGAAACAGTATTTTCACCTTTTTTGTTGTTTGCTTTTTCTTTCTGGTGGTTTTCCCCTTTTGTTCTGATTTTTTTCACAATATGATTAATTTACATATATGTTTAAAATGATTGTACATGCATAGCCCATCAGCAATATCAGATTGCTTGCTGTCTTGGGGAGGGGGGAAGGAAGGGAAGGAAGAAGAAAAGAAAATTTGGAACTCAAAATCTTACAAAAATGAATGTTGAATTCTATCTTTACATGTAATTGCAAAAACAAAATACTATTGAATAAAAAACAAAGCTCATCCCAATGACCCAAGTGAAGTTAAGTCTAAAAAAAAAGAAAGAATAGGAGCATTTATATATCAAACGTCAAACAGACCTTGGATCAATTATAGCTTTAAGTTTAGGATAGGTCTCAGCAATTGTAAGTAATAGGTTCAGAATCCAGTGAATAGGCAATTTGATCATAGAATATAGCACTCTACCAGCATTAGGACTTATTGGAAATGCAATTTTCTAGTTAGAATGAGTGACTGAAGGATCCTGAGAAAGAACCATATAGGACAGGAACAAAGAAAAAGAATAATGGATACATGCCAATGGTGGAAACTGATTTCTAATGAAAGGTGCTACTACCCTGAATTAACCATAATCATCACATTGAAACCTTGTCTAGATTGCTGATATACTTATGGTATGATCTGCTTGAACAGAACTTTCTATTTGTTTAAATGTACCTACCTCCACACACTGCTGGGATCTCCTGAAATTGTTCTTCTACATTATTCCCTTTCTTCAATCATTACTTGATGAGGCAACATCACTTACTCTTGAAGTTTGCTACTCTTTGTTTTTCTTATAGAAAACACTTTGTTTATTTGATATATGCCCTGTTTTGAGTTTTGCCTTTAGATAAGGACAGGATGACTACAATTACTTTCTGTGCTAATCTTTTCTCTACGGGAGTGGGTAAGAAGGTAGATGAAGAAAGGAAAAGACAAGTGTAAACCTGTCAGACAAATTTCCCTGGATTTTAAGAGAATTTCAGTCCATATTAAGCTCTTTCAAAACTCAAAAGGATTCAGAGGGATCATGCTATGTAAATGCTTGTTTTATTCCACAAATTAAAAAATAAAATAAATTTAAAAATTGTTTTAAAAGAATCCACTCATATAATATGCAGCAAAGATCAAAAGTCAAGCAAAAAATCTAGACCACAGGTGTAGGTCACCTAGAGTAAACAATGCCTTGCTGACCAACTCTTTTCCTGAATGATAGCTGATGTTCTTTCTGTTTAGAACAGGAGCAAGTGACTAAAAGCAGGAAATAGAGCTAAGGTAAGACCACTTGACTGGATGACAGAAGACTGAAAGAAGAGAAAGAAGAGCATTCAGATAATCTTAATTAACTCTGTTGTAGTTATTTTTGAGAATTAATTCTTGCTCTAAACAGAAAGTGACATCTAGATGAACAAGTTATAGATAAAAAAGTTTATTTGTGGTCATTGAATTAGAGCAAAGGGAGATTCCTTTAAATAATGATAGCCTAATCAAATATTCTTTTCTAATAAAGAGAAGTTCTGTAGCAAGAACCTAGGAAATCAAGGAAGGTGCACTAAAATCAGGAAATCTCTTTCCCTGGACCACTCATAGAAATACTAACAAATGTTTACTCTCTGTAGTCTCCCATTTTTGTCCTTTATGAATATAATGTTGGGGAAAAGGTATGACTATAAGAACACTGATTAATCTGAATACAACAGAATTCCAACTTCTATTTTCTAATTTTTTTTCTTTACCCACCTGTCTCACTTGCTTAGCTTTTTTATATCTCCACTCCTTTTGAGGTCAGGGTCAGACCAAACAGAAGTGTTCTGGGTAGTTTACATTCAGGCAAATTCTTAGAGGCAACTCTGTAACCAGCTGTCTCAGTATCTAAGTCCTTTTTGATAATCAAAACAAAACAGCAATGCAAGAAATAACTGTAACTAAGTAGAAAAAATGAACTAGCTGCAAGTATAGACTAACTACAAAAAGGATGATTCTAGGAAAGTTGGGGCTACAGAGGCATTCATCCAAGAATTCCATCATTCTAGAAGAAGTTATTTATCCATAAATTTAAAAATAATTTCATACCACTTTTTTCAGCCAGTTTACTCTTTCTTATGCAAAAATCTTTTCATCCCTTCATTCAGAAACAAATAACTCCTACAAAAGCAGGACAACTCTCCTGCAACAGAGAGTCTTAGAGACTATTGAAGATCATTCAGTTAGTATCAATTAGTGGAAAGACTTGTATTGTATTAACGGTGAGGCTAGTCAGATGATTGGTCCAGGAAAAGAGATTTCCTGATTTTAGTGCACCCTCCTTGATTTCCTAGTTTCTTGTTACAGAGCTTCTCTTTATTATCTACTCGTCCATGTTCCTATTCACAATAATACTGCATATTTTCTATTGTTCCATTACCAGACTATAAGCTCCATTAAGAGAGGAACCAGGTTATATCTCAAATTTATGTCTCCTTGTAACTAGCAGAATGCTCTTCAAGACCATAATTGAAGTGCTGGTATAACAATCAAATTATATGCATTCTCATCTTGAATATGGCATTGAATTGACTTTGACCTCAAACAAGTTGCCCAAATTCTCTTTGAATTGTGGAGAGGAGAGTGGAGTGGACAGTTTCTTCCAAGCTCCAGAATGTAAGGCATATTTTTAAAATGTCTTAAAGTATTTCTAAGTCTTAAGTATTTGCCAGATAAATTGGTGTTGAACATGTGATCAACAAAACTAAGAGATATTGAGATCAAAGAGGCAAATATTTTAAAAGATACTATATCCTCAAAATGAATCATCTGGAGGTAGAAGGTTAGAAGGGTTTTTTTTTGTTGTTGTTGTTGCTACTACTGCTGATTTTCCTCCACTAACCTGATGTGTGATTTTATTGGTATGGAAAACTCTAAGTGACAAAATTTCTTCTATCAAGTGCTGCTAACTCATCTATCTATCTATCTATCTATCTATCTATCTATCTACCTACCTACCTACCTACCTATATGTATGTATGTATATATATATACACGTGTATATATATATATATATATATATATATAGTCTCATTTACCCAGGTCAAAGACAGTACGTTTCAGAGGTAGAATTTGAACTCAAGTCTTCCTGATTCCTAGGGTGGCTTTTGTCTTATTAATATACCATTTTGCACAGTGAGCTGACTTAAAAGCTAATATAGAGTAGAAAAGTTACCTATTAAGTAAATCATTCTATAATTAGGAGGGAAAAAGAAAAATTAAAAAGTAGGTATCCTTGATAAAGTTGTTGAAGGGTATGAAAGGCAAGAAAATCTTAATCACAAATGAAGGAAATTTGCAAACTAGAAAAAAGGAAGAATATTTTAAAAATTATATTCACATGCATATTACTTAAGTATGATGGAAATCCTTTGGATCAAAACAGTAAGTTTTACACCAAGTAATAAGCATGTAATGTTCAACAGCACCATTCATCAATCTGAGATATACATATATATGTGTGTATGTCCATATATATATATATAATTATAAATTAACATCTCTCAATGGGTATGTATATATATGTGTGTATGTGTGTGTGTATGAGTGTCTATTTACACTTTAAAAGAATTATATACTGAGAATTTTTTTTTTTTTTTTTTGCTGAGGCAATGGGGTAAAGTGACTTGCCCAGGGTCACACAGCTAGGGAATGTTAAGTGTCTGAGACCAGATTTGAACTCAGGTCCTCCTGGCTTCAGGGCTGGTGCTCTATCCACTGCACCACCTAGCTGCCCCTATACTAAGAATTTCTAGCAATATTCATCTATATTATATTACTAGATGTGTATGTACATGTATATATATATAGAGAGAGAGAGATGAATATATACATACAAATGTGTACATGTGTGTGTTTCAAAACAAGTAGAACTTAAAGCAACATTCAATAACAACCACAAAAATAAAGGTACCAGGACTATAAAAGCTGCCCATTGATTTTTCTAGACAATATTCTAAAGGCATTTTATAATATATATATATATATATATGTATGCATATATGTGTGCATGCATATATTGAATATAAAAACAAATTATATATACAGCATGTTTGTATATACAATTCATTAGAAGTCCTTATGAAATTTGATTGAGCAGCATTGTGGAATAGTGGCTAATGAACTGAAGCTAGAATTGGGAAGACCTAATTTTTAATCCTGCCTGTAGTGCTTGCCTTCAGTGTTAAATGGAATGATCAAATCCCTTAACCAATTCTCATCCAAACATTGTAGGTGATAATACTTGTAGTACTTAATACCCAGAGTTGTTCTGAGATTCAAAGGAACAAGTATAGACATTATGTACATGTCAGTTGAGCAACTAGGTGATGCAGCAGATAGAGGACTGGGCCTGGAGTCAGGAAGACACATCTTCCTGAGTTAAATTCTGGCCTCAGGCACTTACTAGCTGAAAAAGGAAAAAGGTAAACCACTTTACTACCTTTGCCAAGAAACCCCCAATGGGTTCATGGAGTGAGTGAGACATAACTGAAAAGATGTTAGCTATTATTTAAAAAAATAATAATTCTCATAGAGAATCGACGTGCTCAACTGATTTCATTCAACTTTAGCAATGTACTCATAAGCTTCATGAATTAATTCATCAACAAGCATTTATTAAGCATTGAATGTTGTTTTTCATTCCTTTCAATGGTTTCTAATTCTTTGTGGTCCTATTTGGGTTTTGGTGCTCTATTCCCTTTGCAATAAGAATATAATTATTTCTTTGTTGTATTAATGACATTTATGTTGAGATCAGGATATTTTCTCTTCCTATTTACTTTCTCATTCTTTACCAGGGCAAATCAATCCCTGAAGAACAGGACGGATAATGAAATTGAATTTAACATTCTCCTCAATCTTATTCAGACCCCATCCAACTGGGAATGTTTAAATCTGCTCAAAAGGTAAAGAGATTTTAGACTAGGTGAAATCTGAGTTCCTTGGGTTAGAATCAGACAGATCTAAGTGGAAATAGACCCCCCTTTCTCTAGAGTGCCATCCTGAGCAGGACAGAGTCATGTCCTTCTGCTCCTCATTAAAATAGTTCAAACTGTCAATATAATATTTATTCTTAATTGTTAACCAATCAGAGTTAATTGCCATCTGTTGGGAACATCTAATTTTATGAGAACATGTAAGCATCAAGAGACATATTCCAAATTTGGTTAATGAGAAATCGCCAAATGACCATTCTTTTATTAATTACTCACTAGCCAAAAACTGAAGATTTATAGAGCCATTGTACTGACCTCATTATTGTACACTTGTGAAACATGGACAGTCTACCAACATCATGCCAGGAAATTGAATCACTTTCATTTGAATTATCTTAGGAAAAGAGATCACTTGGCAGGATAAGGTACCAGACAGAGAGGTCCCTTCTTGAACTTAACTGCCAAGCATTCCAACTCTAATGCAGAAATCCCAATTCCATTGGGCTGGCCATATTGTTTGAATGCCAAATGTACATTTGCCAAAAAGATTATTTTATGGAGAACTCCCATGGGACACTCACAAGGTGGTCAGAAAAAACGACACAAGGATGCTCTTAAGATCTCTCTTAAAAACTTTATAATTAATTGTATGACATGGGAGACACTGGCACAGGATTTCTCAGCCTGATATACCCTCATCAGAAAAGGTGCTGTGCTTGATGAGCAAAGCAGAATTGAATTAACTCAGAAGAAATGTTAGTTAGAGAAGCCATCCCAAATGTTCGTGTGGACTGACTATTTGCGTCCAACCTGTGGCAAAGCATTCTGAACTCATATTGATTTGATCAGCCACAGTCAAACACACTGTAACTCAACTCTAACATAGTGATATCATTTTGGTTCTCTTCAAAAATGAAGGACAACAGCCAACTCACTAATCATAATTAATAAAACTACCCAGAAATTATGTCTCTTAAACTTTTATACATCATAATTACCTAGATGCACTGACTGTATCAAATAATGTTCCAAGCAATGGGAATACATGGACAAAAATGAAGCATCCCTTGCCTTCAAAAAACTTACATTCTATTTGAGGAGACAACATACTTATGGAACTAAATTTTTTTTTGTTCTACTTTACTTTTTATTTCTTTTTTTCTTATTTGCAAAACGTGTATGGGTAATTTTTCAACATTAACCCTTACAAAGCTTTCTGTTACAAATTTTTCCTCCCTACTCCCCACCCCTCCCCTAGATGGCAGGATATCCACTACATGTTAATTATGTTAAAATACTTGACAAATCGAATATATGTATACATATTTCCACACTTAACATTGTTGTGCAAGAAAAATCGTATCTACAAGAAAGAAAAATCAGAGAAAGGAAACACAATGCAAGCAAACATCAATCGAGAGCATGAAAATGTTATGTTGTAGTCCACATTTCACATCCCTCTCTCTGGGTGTATATGGCTTTCTTCAGTGAACAATTGGAACTGGTTTGAAACATTTCATTGTTGAAGAGAGCCATGTCCATCAGAATTGATTGTCATATAGTATTGTTGTTGCCATGTATAATGATCTCCTGGTTCTGCTCATTTCACTCAGCATCAGTTCATGCAGTCTCTCCAGGCCTCTCTGAAATCGTCCTGCTGGTCATTTCTCACAGAACAATAATATTCCATAACATTTATATACCATAATTTATTCAGCCACTCTCCAATTGATGGACATCCATTCAGTTTCCAGTTTCTAGCCACTACAAAAAGGGCTGCCACAAACATTCTTGCACACGTGGGGCCCTTTGGAGCTAAATTATTTGCTAAATAATTAAAGATCAGAGATTTTTAAAACCTCCTTTCCTGGAGAACCTCAAATTAATAAACTGAGACACAAACATTATCCAATTGTGTCTGACTTCCTCTGAAATTTACCAAACTGTATAAATATAAGATTCCAAAGAAGAATTATGGAGTATATTATAAAACTTAAATTTCAATAAGACCTTCTATGGGAGCTAGGGCATGAGAATCAATATGTTTCCATAAAAGCTCTCTTGGACCCTTTGAACCCCAAATAAAAGTTAGAGAGCTCACAGTAGGAAAAGGATTGTTCTAAGGATTATAGAAACCATAGAAATCAGTGAGTTGAAAACTTCCTTCCCCTATTTTATCACTGAAGAAAAAAGATCAGGAGATGTAACTGACTTGAGGTCATCTAGCTCAGTAGAAGTCAGGACTAGAAGTCATATCATTTGACTTCAACTTTACTATTTGCTGTGGGGATTAAAATTATCTTAAAAAAAGACTGAAGCAGAACTGAGCCAATGGCACTTTATTAAGGGGTCCATGGTCCCCTTCAGCTTTTCTTCATGATCTGAAATGCTACCTCCCCTTAGTGCTATACCTTTATAGTTTTTCATTTATGCTAAATGATTTAATTGATTAACATATAATATGTAGGCTAAAATATGACTATCAGCAGGGTCATAAGATGGGTGAAGCTATCACAGTCAGTGACCTAAGTGGTCATTACTTGCTCCTATTAGACGAGTGATCGGTCTGGAGGTACAAAAATATTTTGGGGGACTTTCCATGTAGTTGTGACCTCTGCCACACTGGACTTGATCACCATGATAAGGCAAAACAAGAATGGAGGGCCTTTAATTAACTTCCTATTTAGTTAAGCAAGTGAATTTAGAATACATAGCTCACAGGTCTGGAGTCTTATATATAGAACTTGGATATGACTATGATTAATACTGATTGGAATAGGGTAAGGGTCCAAATGAATTATTTATCTGATTGTATTACCTTCACATTTTAATTTTTATTTTGTGCAGATCAGCAACTTAGTGGCATTGAAGATCAATGACAGAAAACCTATACTGACTAAATTTAGTCATCCCAAGGATATGGCTAATGCCAGAGGTTATATAAAGACTGGAGAGAAAATTGTGGAACTGATTTTTTTTCTCTTTCAAAAATTATTTATTTTTTTTAAAATTATAGCTTTTTATTTTCAAAGCATATTCATAAATAATTTTCAACATTCATCTTTGCAAAACCTTATTTTACAATTTGTTTTTTTTTCTTTTTTTCCCGTTCTCTCCTCCCCAGATGGCAAATAATCCAATATGCTAAACATATGCAATTCTTCTATACATATTGCTACAATTATCATGGTATACAAGAAAAATTAGATCAGAAAGGGGAAAATGGGATAGAAAATACAATGCAAACAAACAACAATAAAAAAGGTGAAAATACTGTGTTGTAATCCACATTCAGTCCCCAAAATCCTCTCTCTGGATCTCTTCATCACAAGACCATTAAAACTGGCCTGAATTACCTTGCTGTTGAAAAGAGCCATGTCCATCAGAATTAATCATTTTATAATCTTGCTATTGCCATACAACATCATCTCCTTGTTCTGCTCATTTCACTCAGCATCAGCTCTATAGGTCTCTCCAGGCCTCTCTGAAATCATCATTTCTTATAGAACAATAATATTCCATAACATTCATATACCATAATTTATTCAGCCATTCTCCAATTGATGGGCATCCATTCAGTTTCCAGTTTCTTGCCACTACAAAAAGGTCTGCCACAAACATTTTTGCACATCTGGGTCCCTTTCCTTCCTTTAAGATCTCTGGGATATAGGCCCTATAGAGACACTCCTGGGTTAAAGGGTATGCACTTTGGACATAGTTTGTGGAATTGATTCTAAATATGGCCAAAGTACATTAATAAACAAATGAGTATATACCCATAAGTAGGCATAGACATTCTTAGACTAGCAAAGGTATTTTGGTTTCTATTCTCCTTTCCAGATTTTTAAAGTACCATTGTTTGGTGAATCCTGCACATGAAAGTCTTCATACTCTAAATGACTTAAGAACTTTGCATTGATCTCCAAAATGCAATTGCTCTTCTTAAAAATTATGAAATATAGCATTTATATAGTGCTTTAAGATTTGTAAAGAACCTTGCAAATATTGTGTCATTTTATCTCCATAACATACACCCCTGAGAGATCAGTACTGTTTTACAGATGAGGAAACTAAGGCAGGCAGAAATAAATAACTTGTCCAAGTTCCACAGCTAATTAGATTGTAAGGCTGGATTTAATCATTTTCCTAATCCCAGGTCTAGCACTCTTATCCATTCTATCTCCTGAGCCAATTAGCTGAAAGGGGCCCTGTTGTGATACTTCCACCCAGGAATTGATTTACAGCTATTACCAAGATGGGATGATAAAGGCTTTGGCTCAAGGTGGGACAGGAAATTATGGGTTCCTGACAGCATTTGTACTTCTTCAAAGTGGTAGCTAATTGTTATGGGCATCCAGACCCTGCACAGAAGAATGAAAGTGGCAATATGACTTCCTCCAATGATCATCAATTGGGGAATAACTGAATAAGTAATTGCATATGAATGCATTGGAATATTGTAGTTATACAATGAATGATGAACAGACTGATTTCAGAAAAGAAGTGACCTGAATCGAAGAGAACATTGTACACAATAACAACAAAATTATGTGATGATCAACTGTGATAGATTTGGCTCTTCTCAACAATGCAAATGATTCAGTCAATTCTAATAGACAAGACAGAAAATGCCAACTGCATCCAGAAAGAGAACTATGAAGACTGAATAGGGATCAAAGCATAGTATTTTCACTTTTTGTTTGTTTTGTTTTTTTTCTTTGTCACGATTTTTTCTCTTCTGGTCTGACTTTTCTTGCATAACATGACAAATATGGGGGGGGAAGCGATCTTTCCAAAATCTTGAAAAAATAATTACCCTCAAGTTCCTTCTATCATAATATGGTGAAAAGGGTAGTACATTAAGCTCTCTTTCAATCACTTCTTTATTTTCTATTAAGGCTACCATTCTACCTCTACACTCCCATAATTTTACATATCAAATATGAAGAAACAGTTGATTTTAGTACCTAGCAAATAGCATTAACAAGAAACTTTGTACTCCATAACATAGCCCTGATAACCCCCTCTCCCATGGGACTCATACAATCATGGAATTTGATAAGTAAAAGGAGTCATCTATTTCACTCTACAAATACAAGGAATCACCATTCTAGTAGACCTGACAAATCTTTGATTGGAAGTCCTCAAGGAGGGAATGGCAAAGCCTATTTCATTTGTGCACATCTTCATTAATACGTTTTTCCCAATATCAAACCTAACTTGACTTCTTTATAAATACCACTGAGTGCTCCTGATTCTATTCAATACAAACCTAATCAATCCCTCCTCCATGTGACTGCTTTTCACATTGGTAAGCCACTCTCTTGCCTTTCATGAATCTTCTCTTCTCTTGGTTTAATACTCTCAGTTCCTTCAGATGATCCTAATGAGACACAGACTCAACTTGGTTGCTCTTCTGCATATTCCTGTTTATCAATCAATATCTTAAATATGCAGAATTGGATACAATACTCCAGATAAGGACTAATGAGAACAGAGTGCAATGAAACTATGGAGTTCCTATACCTGGAAGCTATATTCCTTTTGAATGCATCCCACGAGTGCATTAGCTTTTTAGCCATCACATTATGCTGCTGATTCATTTTTAACAATTCCACACTTTTTTTTTCTTTTTCAGCTTTCTTTCAGAATAATTGCTGTCTATGCCTATGTATTTTTTAATATCCAGTGTTCTAACTTGTGAAGATGCTTTCAGATCTTTACTCTGTCAATGCTGTATGTTAGTTATTCTTTGTAGCTTTTGTAAATCTGATGAGCTTACCGTCTGTGCATTTGTCCAAATCATTGATAGAATTTTTAAATAGCTGAGGCAAACACAGGTTCCTGGGGTACTCTATAGGAAAACTTCTTAAACTGTGAGTCATGAGTCCCATAATTAAATGTAGGGATTGTGAGATTATGATTTATCATCAGTAAATGTTTGTTTTGTATAGCTACTTTATATATCCATATGCCTGAGGTCTTACAAAAATTTCTTGGGCAAAAAAGAGATGGTAAATGGAAACAGTTTAAGCATCCCTGCTCTACAGGTCTATTAGCATTCAACCACTGCTAACTACACTTTGAATCTCATTTCCAACCATATCTAACTACATCTTCAATGTATTGTCATCTTTTCTACATCTTTCCTGATGCTCCTCAAGAAGAGTATGAGATACTTTCTTGAAAACTTGGAATTATTAAGAACTTTGAATTATTAAGAATTCTAAGTAGGAACTCACTTTTTTATTGTGTGTAAAAACTCTTGTTATTTTTGTTCTCTCATTTCTATTACAAATGTCATTTTTCTTGGCAGAGAACATAGAAGAAAAACAACACTTTAGCAGCTCTGCCTTCTCCCTGTCATTGTTCCTTCACATCAAGCAAGCCAAATCTACAGCTTATTACTTGTCTACTAGTTTAGTAATTCTTTTAAAAATGGAATAAAGTTAGTCTGACATGACCTGACCTTAATGAAGTCATTATGGTTCTTGGTAATCATAACTTCCTTTGCCTTTTTTTGTTTTGCCCACCAACCATCTCTTTAAAGATCTATAGTAAAATTTTCTAAAGAATAAAAATTAAGCTCACTGACCCATGGTCTGTAGACTCTATTTTCTTCCTTTTTTTCCTTTAAATTGGAAATGTGCCCTTCTCCAACTTTGTGAGCTCTCTCCCTTTTCCCCTTGATCTTTCAAATATCAATAGTGGCTCAGCAGTATATTTATGGTTATTTCAGTAATCAAAGATATAGTACATTGATGTTAGATAACTTAAATTAATCAAAGACAATTAGGTCCTTTCTTACTATTTCTCATATCATGTGTAAAAACTGTTAGCTATTTTTGTTCTCTCATTTCTAGTTTAAATTTCATTTATTTTTGAAGAGAAAATAGAAGAAAAATAATATTTGAACAATTCTGCCTTCTCCCTGTCATTATTCCTTCACATCAAGCAAAAGTGTTTATCTCTTCTTCAATGCCTCTCCCCCAATATTTTTCTTTGAAAAAATACACATTAGTTGCTCTTAGTTTTTTTTCACCAGACTTCCTTTATTCTGATTTAACATTCATAACACTTTTTATATTACATGCTCATATTATTTATGTATTTATTACATTATATAACATATTCTAATATTCATTCTATATTTCCTGGACTTTCTTCTATCTTCTAAAATCTGAAGGGGAAAGTAAGGCAGGTGATCTTACATAGCCCTGCCTCACAAATCCAATTCACTTGCAAGTCATGACATGTCCTCTTTGAGAATGAAGGACAAACAGCAACAACCTCTGTGAGTAAAGCTGGCCTGCAAACTGGAATTGGTCATTTGGAATACTTCTTCCTTCCTTTCCCTCTCCCTCCCTTTTTTCTTTTTTTTTCCTTCCCTTTTTCCTCCCTTCTTCCTTCCTTCTTTCCTTCCCCCTTTCTTCTTTTTCTTCCTTTCTTCCTTCATCCCTCTCTTCCTTCCTTCCTCCTTCCTTTCTTCCTTCCTTCTTTCTGCCCCTCCCTCTTTCCTTCTTTTCTTCTCTCCTTCATCCCCTCCTTCCCTCTATTCACATAGAGTATCATACCCTCATCCACAGATGCTCTTAAAAGCAGTTTTTTTTTTCTCTTTTGCACCTCTGAATCCTCTCAAGATATCTTAAGTTTTACTGGCTAGATTTCTTTCTTAAAGACCGAGCCTTAAACCAAAATCAATCTGATTCTAATTGTCCACCAATAAATCCATTTGGTCTTTGTTTGGGTCCTGAATGACTCAGATTAAATGTAAATAGCAGTCATTTCTGCTTTGTCCAGAAACCCTGAAGGTCTTCCCCTCTCATATTCATTCATTTGTTTTTTAGGGGTTTTTTTTTGAGGGATGGGGGCTAGGTAAAAGAGGAAGCCTTAATCCCTGAATAGGTGAAGCCTCAGTCAAACTGAGATCTGTTGAAGACCGTAACTAAAAAGGCCAGGGTCTCCCATTCCATTTGGGGTCACAGCCAGTCTTCCTAATCTATATCTTCCTAATAGATAAAGATGGCTCTAGAAGGGAAAGTGAGGCACGTGACCTTGCACAGCCCTCCCTCACAATTTACTTTCATATTATAGTATCACTTCCCTGACATATGGTCCTCTTTGAAAATGAAGGGCAAACAATAATCTTTATATACACATATCTTCTTCAGATATATTCTATTTTTCCTCTTCAATGAAATTTTTCCCCTTGTGCATTCAGAATTTCATCCTTGAGCATCTCCCATCCCTCTTGAGTTGATTTCCCCATTTTGGTCCATGGAATACTTCCCCTCTCCTAAACCAGGGCTTCTTAAGTCTTTTCCACTTGTGATCCTTTTTCACCCAAGAAATGTTTGTGCAACCAGCATTTTAACGCTTTCTGTGAATATTTCCATGCATTTTGTTTTCCTTCTTAAGTTGTTTTTTTTTCTTCTCTTTCTAGATCTGATGTTTCTTGTGCAGTAAGATAACTGTATAGATATGTATACATGTATTGGATTTGTCATAAAATTTATCTTATTTAGCATGTATTAGATTACCTGTCATCTAGGGATAGGGCAGGGGGGGAAGGAGGGGAAAAGCTTGGGAAAAAAAAGTTTTTGCAAACGTCAATGTAGAAAAATCACTCATATGTTTTGTAAATAAAAAGCTTTTAATAAAAAAAGAAAAAAAAAGAAATGTTTGTGCAACCCTAGACATATAAGTACATAAAATAGGCATGAAATCAAACAATTGCTGATAAATTATAACTTTGCTACCCCCACATTCAGTTACAAGATACCACATGGAGATCGTAAAATACTATTTAAGAAGTTGAGTTCTAAACCCCTTGAAAATTTCTCTCAGCTCATAGACTGGGTTTAATAATGGAAGAATCTGATCTCAAAGGAATTCTTCTCTCCAAGTGGTATTAGTTCTACCTGAAATAAAACACTGGAGAAATCCCTAAAATCCAGCTTAGGTACAATGCTTATTTCCTTACATGTGGGTTATAGAATCCCTATTTCCTTCAGGATACCGCTCAATATAGATCTGAGGTATGGGACAATCTTTGTTTCTTCCATCACAGAAATTGAATAAGGTCAAAGGACTCAAGAGTTGTATATTAAAAAATAGAAGAAACATAAAATGTTCAAGCAATCCATTACTTGCCATGAAAGGCAAAGACTTTTTCATTGAGCTAATACTTTCCTTTGTCTTAGACTTGCATCATCTGAGCAGTTCAAAGTAAAATCATGGAAGTTTTGCATCTGGGTCGAGATCTCCCAACCAGCTATGACATGACTCTATTCCTTTGGCTTCATGATCCACTGTTGGCCATCTTATTCTGTTTTGAAACACATGGTTGTGATAATTTTTTAACCTTTAAGCAATATTTTATTTTTTCCAATTACACATCAAAATAATTTTTAGCATTCATTTTTGCAAGATTTTGAGGTCTACTATGCTCAAAGGGGTGATAAAACTGTGCTTACCCTTTGACTCAGCAGGGTTTCTACTGGGCTTATATCCCAAAGAGATCATAAAAGAGAGAAAAGGACCCACATGTGCAAAAATATTTGTAGTAGCCTTTTTCATAGTGACAAGGAATTGGAAATTGCCTATCAACAGGATTATGTGATATCAACTGTTATGAACTTGGCTCTTTTCAACAAAGAAATCATTCAAAGCAATTCCAATAGATTTGTGATGGAAAGTGCCATCCACACCAAGAACTATGGAGACTGAAAATGGATCAAAGTGTAGTATTTTCAGTTTTTGTTGTTTGTTTATTTGCTTGTTGTTTTTTTCCTTTCTAGTATTTTTTTTCCTTTTTGATCTGATTTTTTGTTAGAAATATGTTTAGAAGAATTGCACATGTTTAAATTATATCAGATTGCTTCCTGTCTTGGGGAGGGAGAAAAAAGGGAGAAAGGGAAAAAATTTGGAACACAAAGTTTGCAGAGGTGAATGTTGAAAACTATCTTTGGGTAAAGCCCACCGAGAAGATGGCGGAGTGAAAAGGTGACTCTCTGCCTCTCCTGCGATCTTCTCTCAAATCAACAATAAAATAAGCCTCTGAACTGATCTTCAAGTCAACGAACTCAAAAATATTTGGACACTTTTCTAAAGAACTTCATATCAGGTTTGTCTAACTCAGACAGAGAGATAAATAGAGGACTCCTGTGTAGTCCGGAAGTGAGGGTGGGACTCAGCTCAGCTCATCGTGGCAGAAATTCCAAACTCCAAACTCCAAATTCCAAACACCTGGAGTTTATCTGAGGCACTCGGGACACTCTGCCCTGATTGGGGGCAGGTGTTCTGGCAGACTTGCCTTGTTTAAGGAGTAATTCGGACTTAGTCCTAGCCCCCACCGGCCCAGCACCTTAAGTTAATCCCCGAAGGGCCCAGGGCATAGAACTTCAGCCGCCTTTCAGCCGCCATTTTTCCCCTACCTTAAAGAGATTTCCACTCTGTCTAAAAAAAATGAAGAAGCAAAAGAGAGCTCTCACCATATACAGCTTTTATCAAGACAAAGAAGCCATGACTCCAGATCCTGAGGTTCCTTTAGACAAAATACCAGAAGAAGGTATTAAAGACCATCACTGGTCACTTTTTCAAAAGGCCTTTCTGGAAGATTGCATAAAGAACTTCAAAAGAGAGCTGGAGGATAAATGGGAAAATAAACTGAAATCAGTGCAAGAAGGATATGATGCCCTGCAAAAGAGATATGAAAAAGACACCAATTTATTGAAAAATAAAATTAGTGAAGTGGAAAAAGAGTGCAATGAACAAAAAAATCCAATGGGCCAGTTACAAAAGGAGCTTAAAAAGGCAACTGAAGAAAACAACACTTTAAAAATAAGAATTGAACAAATGCAAGTGAGTGACTCATTAAGACTTGAAGAATCAATCAAACAAAAACAAAAAAATGAAAAATTAGAAGAAAATATGAAATATCTCCTAGGAAAAACAACTGACTTGAAAAATAGATCTAGGAGAGACAATCTAAGGATTATTGGACTTCCTCAAAGCCATGATGAAAAAAAGAATCTAAACACTATCTTCCAGGAAATCCTTAAAGAAAACTGCCCTGAGATTGTAGAATCAGAAGGCAAAATCACCATTGAAAGAATTCACCAATCACCTCCTGAAAGAGACCCCAAAATTAAAACCCCAAGGAATATCGTGGCTAAATTTCAGGACTATAGCACCAAGGAACAGATTCTGCTAGCAGCTAGAAAGAAACAATTCAAATACCGAGGATCAATAATTAGAATCACACAGGATCTGTCAGCCTCCACATTGAAGGACTGAAGGGCCTAGAACCAGATACTCCGAAGGGCAAAGGAACTTGGATTACAGCCAAGAATAACTTATCCAGCTAGAATGAGCATTATCCTCCAGGGAAGAAGATGGTCATTCAATGATATAGGTGAATTTCACCTATTTCTAATGAAAAGACCAGATCTGAACAAAAAATTCGACATCCAAACACAGAACTCAAAAGATGGATAAAAAGGTAAAAAGGAAAGGACTCTTGAGAACTTTATTTTTACTAGGGGGATACTTAAAGTTTGGGGGTATAATTAACTAGATATTACTTTGATAATATGAAAAAGAGAACTAGAGGGGGAAAGGTTGTCATACTGGGGAAAAGAGGGAAAAAGTGGTAAAATAAGATCTAAAAAAAAGGAGGTAAAAACAAGGTAAAATCACTTGAAGAGGCAAAGAAAACCTAATATAATTGAGAGAAAGAGGGGAGGGGGATGAGCACTGTGTAAATCTTACTCTCATCAGGTTGGGCTCTAAAAGTGTATATCAGACATTTGATTTCACATAGAAACTTGTCTGTTGCTAGAGGGAAGTGGGAGGGAAAGGAGGAAAAGTAAGGGACAAACTAATAGAAGGGAAAATAGAAGAATCAGGGGAAAGGAGTAAAAACAGGGGGAGAGGATCTAAAGGGTGGAGTATTGTTTGGGGGAGGGGGTCATCAAAAGCAAAGTACTAAGGAGGGGAGAAGGGAGAAAGGGGAAAGGAAAGGGTAAAACATAACTTGGGTAAATAAGATGGCAGGAAATAAATAATTAGTTATTCTAACTGTGAATGTGAATGGGATGAACTCTCCCATAAAGCGGAAGCGGATATCAGACTGGATTAAAAACCAGAATCCTACAATACGTTGTCTACAAGAAACACATCTAAAACATAGTGACACATATAGGATGAAGGTAAAAGGCTGGAGCAGGACCTATTATGCTTCAGGTGAACAAAAAAAGCAGGGGTAGCAATCCTTATCTCAGATCAAGTAAAAGCCAAGATAGATCTAATCAAAAGAGATAAGGAAGGAAACTATATTTTATTAAAGGGTACCATAGATAATGTAGCAATATCTATACTAAATATATATGCACCAAGTGCAATAGCACACAAATTCCTAGGGGAGAAATTAAGAGAGATGTAAGAAGAAATGGACAGCCAAACTGTACTAGTGGGGGATCTCAACCTTGCTCTCTCAGAATTAGATAAATCAAATCACAAAATTAACAAGAAAGAAACTAGGGAGATAAACCAATTGTTAGAAAAGCTAGGTATGATAGATCTATGGAGAAAGTTGAATGGAGACAGTAGGGAGTTTACTTTTTTCTCAGCAGTCCATGGAATCTATACAAAAATTGACCATGTGTTAGGGCATAAAAACCTCAAAATCAAATGCAGAAAGGCAGAAATAGTAAAGGCATCTTTTTCACATCATGATGCAATAAAAATCACATGCAATAAAAGGCCAGGAGTAAATAAACCAAAAGTTAATTGGAAATTAAATAATCTAATCCTGAAGAATGAATGGATGAAAGAGCAAATCATAGACACAATCAATAATTTCATCCAGGAGAATGACAATAAGGAGACAACATACCAAAATTTGTGGGATATGACCAAAGCGGTTATAAGGGGCAATTTTAGATCTCTAGATGCTTACTTGCATAAAATAGAGAAAGAAAACATCAACAAATTGGGCTTATTATTAAAAAAAAAACTAGAAAAAGAACAAATTAAAAACCCTCAATTAAATACCAAATTGAAAATTCTAAAAATAAAAGGAGAAATTAATAAAATTGAAAATAAGAAAACTATTGAGTTAATAAATAAAACTAAGAATTGGTTCTACAAAAAAACCAACAAAATAGATAAGCCTTTAGTTAATTTGATAAGAAAAAGGAAAGAGGAAAATCAAATTGTTAGTCTCAAGAATGATAAGGGAGAACTTTCCTCCAATGAAGAGGAAATTAGAGCAATAATTAGGAGTTACTTTGCCCAACTTTATGCCAGTAAGTTTGATAATCTAAATGAAATGGAGGAATATCTACAAAAATATAGATTGCCCAGGTTAACAGAAGAGGATATAAATTATTTAAATAGCCCCATATTAGAAAAAGAAATAGAACAAGCTATTAACCAACTCCCTAAGAAAAAATCTCCAGGGCCAGATGGATTTACATGTGAATTCTACCAAACATTCAAAGAACAATTAATTCCAACACTACACAAACTATTTGAGAAAATAGGGACAGAAGGTATACTGCCAAAATCCTTCTATGAGACTGATATGGTGCTGATAGCTAAACCAGGTAGGGTGAAAACAGAGAAAGAAAACTATAGACCAATGTCCCTAATGAATATTGATGCAAAAATTTTAAATAAGATATTAGCAATGAAATTGCAGAAAGTCATCCCCAGGATAGTACACTATGACCAAGTAGGATGTATACCAGGGATGCAGGGCTGGTTCAATATTAGGAAAACTATCAGCATAATTAATTATATTAATAACCAAACTAACAAAAACCATATGATTATCTCAATAGATGCAGAAAAAGCATTCGATAAAATCCAACATCCATTAAAAACACTTGAGAGTATAGGAATAAAGGGGCTTTTCCTTAAAATGATCAGTAGCATCTATTTAAAACCATCAGCAAGCATCATATGTAATGGAGACAAACTAAAACCATTCCCAATAAGATCAGGAGTGAAACAAGGCTGCCCATTGTCACCATTACTATTTAATATTGTATTAGAAATGTTAGCTTTAGCAATATGAGAAGAAAAAGAGATAAAAGGAATCAGAGTAGGTAATGAGGAAACCAAATTGAAGATGACATGATGGTATACTTAGAGAACCCTAGAGACTCAACTAAAAAACTACTAGAAACAATTCACAACTTTAGCAAAGTGGCAGGATTCAAAATTAATCCACATAAATCATCAGCATTTTTATATATTACCCACAAAGTTCAGCAGCAAGAGATACAAAAAGAATTTCCATTCCAAATAGCAGATGTTAGGATAAAATATTTGGGAATCTACCTGCCAAGGAAAAGTCAGAAACTATATGAACTAAACTACAAAACACTTTCCACACAAATAAAATCAGACCTAATCAATTGGAAAAATATTAAGTGCTCATGGGTAGGCAGAGCAAACATAATAAAAATGACAATACTACCCAAACTAATCTACTTATTTAGTGCCATACCAATCAAACTCCCAAGAAATTATTTTACAGATCTAGAAAAAATAGTGGCAAAGTTCATTTGGAAGAACAAAAGGTCAAGGATTTCAAGGGGATCAATGAAAAAAAGGCAGATGAAGGTGGCCTTGCTGTACCAGATCTAAAACTATATTATAAAGCAGCAGTCATCAAAACCGTTTGGTACTGGCTAAGAAATAGAGCAGTCGATCAGTGCCACAGGATAGGTTATCAGGACAACCTAGGCAATAACCTTAACCATCTCGTATTCGCTAAACCCAAAGACCCCTGCTTTTGGGATAAATACTCACTATTCGGCAAAAACTGCTGGGAAAATTGGAAACTAGTGTGGAAGAAATTAGGGCTTGACCCATACCTAACACCACATACCAAGATAAGATCTAAATGGGTTCATGATCTAGATATAAAGAGGGACTTTGTAAGCAAGTTAGAGGAACGTAATATAGTTTATCTCTCAGACCTGTGGAGATGGAATGAATTTATGTCCAAAGAAGACCTGGAACTCCTAATTGAACACCAGATGGATAATTTTGATTACATTAAGTTAAAAAGTTTCTGTACAAGCAAAACAAATGCAGACAAGATTAGGAGGGAAGCACCAGATTGGGAAACCATCTTTACATTTAATGGTTCTGATAAAGGCCTCATTTCTAAAATATATAGAGAATTGTCTCATATATATAAGAATTCAAGCCATTCTTCAATAGATAAGTGGTCAAGGGATATGAACAGACAATTTTCAGATGATGTGATTAAAACCATCTCTAGTCATATGAAAAGTTGCTCCAAATCACTATTGATCAGAGAAATGCAAATTAAGACAACTCTGAGGTACCACTACACACCTGTCTGATTGGCTAAAATGACAGGAAAAGATAACGATAAATGTTGGAGGGGATGTGGGAGGGCTGGGACACTAATACATTGTTGGTGGAACTGTGAACGGATCCAACCATTCTGGAGAGCAATTTGGAGCTATGCTCAAAAAGTTATCAAACTGTGCATACCCTTTGACCCAGCAGTGTTTTACTGGGCCTATATCCCAAAGAGATCTTAGAGGAGGAAAAGGGCCCCACATGTGCAAAAATGTTTGTGGCAGTCCTTTTTGTAGTGGCTAGAAACTGGAAACTGAAGGGATGCCCATAAATTGGAGAGTGGCTGAATAAATTATGGTACATGAATGTTATGGAATATTATTGCTCTGTAAGAAACGACCAGCAGGACGATTTCAGAGAGGCCTGGAGAGACTTACATGAACTGATGCTGAGTGAAACGAGCAGAACCAGGAGATCATCATACACAGCAACAAAGTATTACATGATGATCAAATCTGATGGACATGGCTCTCTGCAACAAAGAATTGTCTCAAACCAGTTCCAATTGTTCACTGAAGAAGACCATATACACCCAGAGAGAGGGATATGAAATATGGACCACAATGTAACATTTTCATGATCTCTAATGACATTTGCTTGCATTGTGTTGCCTTTCTCTGATTTTCTTTTTTTTTTTCTTGTAGATAGGATTTTTCTTGCACAACTTGTCAAGCATTTCAACATTATTATCATGTAGTGGACTCCCTGCCATCTTGGGGAGGGGAGGGGACTGGGGGTAAAATTTGTAATGGAAAGCTTTGTAAAGATCAATGCTGGGGAACTACCCATACATATGTTATACAAATAAAAAGCTTTAATAAAAAAAAGAAAACTATCTTTGAATGTATTTGAAAAAATAAAATAGTATTAAATTTTTTTTAAATTCTGAGTTCTAAATTTTTTGCTCTCACCCTTCTGAAAATAGTAGACAACTTGATATAGATTATACATATAAAAGATATTTTCATGTTATTCACAGTTGTGAAAGAAGAAAGATTAAATGGGAAACAAAACAAAACAGAATAAAGTAAGTGAAGAAAAGTATGCTTCAATCTGAATTCAGAAGCCATCTGTTCATTGTCTGGATGTGGATAGAATTTTCTTTCATTAGTCCTTTTTACTCGTCTTGGATCATTGAGTTGCTGAGAGATAATTTATTCATAGTTGATAATCATACAATGATGCTGATACTAATAAAGATATTCTAATCAATATTTCAGAGGTTGTTTAAAGATGCCCAGAGGTTGGAGGGTTAGAAAATGGAGGCTGATAAAGAGTTCTATCTTTACAATCACTCCATACAAACAGGATAGTCTGGATCTCAGTTAACCCTGATAATAGCCAGTCGAGCTTCTTCCTGACAAGGGAAGAGAGAATTAATTTCAAAGTCCAAGTCATTTCAATATAATTGGCTTTCTTCATGACTTTTATTTCATTTTAATTTTTATTTATTTAAATATATATATATATATATATAAAATATTTAAAAATATTATTATGAGAAAAAGCTCATAGGTTTCACCAAATAGTCAAAAGGGTCCATAATAAACACACACACACACACACACACACACACACACACAAGAAAAATCCCTGTGTAATCTTATCAAAAAGCCCATATATTGATCAGGGGCTTTTCTGATTACTACTGTCACACTAAGAAAATCCTACATAGCATGCTTCCTGGAAATGGCCCTCTCATAAAGCAGCTTTATTGTGTACCTCTACCCAAAAGGATTTGTGTTTTAGAATATATCTTGCTCCTTCATAAGGCATGTCTGCCCCCCACTAACTAAAGTTACCATTTTCACTATTTATACAATTGCATCCTAGGCATAAATATTCCTTTTTATGATTAGGTAGAATAGTCTTACTCTCTAAACTCTTTAGAAGGGACAAATTTTCTGAAATTTATCATTAGAGCACAGAGAATATGTGTGTGTATACATACATATATATATACATATATATATATATATATATTGCTCTTTGGAATGTTCTGCTACATTATCACAAACACTGTCAGGTTTTTCTTTAAGGAAGTGGCAAAAATAATGAGAGGACTGAAGTTTCAACTACAGCTTCAAATAATGAATCTAACCTGGAGCAAAACTTTACTAAAAGAACCTTCACTCTAGGGGGAACATTTTTCAAATACTGTGGAATATAAATCCAGGCTATAGCATCTAAGTATTACAAAGGAACCTGGGAAGCCTTTTTTTAGACAAGTATTCAATGACAGTTATTTCAACTTAGTATTTTCAGGAAATAGTAAAGTGGAAATTGATTACCTTTAAAAAGTGCCTAAAATATGCGAGGAGACTAAGAGCAACAACAAAAAGTAAAATAAGAGGGATTTTAAAAATTTCCTATCTGCTTATTTGAACATATTCAATTGACTCATTTCTCTCCTGTTTTCAGATTGGGTTCAGGAGACTTTAAGAAAAGTAAAGAGGGAAAAAATGAAATGAAATATATTCAAAAAATCAATCATTAAGTAGATAAATAACTGGGTGGGGTTTTTTAGGTAAAATTTAATTACAATAAATGTTAAGTAAATGTCTTTTGACTAAATGGAATTTCACTATAATAGAAGCTATAGAAGACAAATGATTAAATCACTATTTCATTAAGGTAAAACTATTATTCTAAGAGATTTTGAGAATGGAACTTTAAGATGAGAAATTCAATAAACATCTACTAAGCATCCATCTTATCTAGGCACTGAAGCTATAAAAATAAAAATGAAATAATCACTAAGCTCTAAGAACTTGCATTCTACATTCTAGACATTTTAAGAATCAGAGATGTGACATTGCACAGATATGAATAAAGTTGTTCTCACAATAAATCACATGTCCAAAGTAGATTAAGACATCCAGTAGGTTAAAGAATGAGAAAAGGCCAATGGATTTGGCAATTAAGTATAGGCTTATAGCATTAGCTTGGTTGTGAAATAGATTAAAAAAAGATATAGGATTATCTTCCATCTCTATGATTTTGCACTACTTATTCATTATGTCCAGAATTCTCTTCCTTTTAACTTCCCCACCTTATAGAATTCCTGTTTAAATGTTTAAATACTGTCTTCAACAAGAGGCCTTTGCCAGGCCCTGTAATAACGTTCCTTCTAAGATTACTTTGTATATATCAACTTTTTGTCAGTTTTTTTTTTCAGTAGAATATCAGCTTTTTGGGATAGGGAGTGTTCAGATCTTTCTTTGTTTTCTCAAAACTCAGTATAAGACCTGCAACGTAGGATGCACTTAATAAAATATTTGTTGATTGATTAACTATAGATTGAATAGTTTCCATCCAAGGCATTCCAGGTGTCTGAAAACAGCTGATGGATATAATTTAAATCTCAACAAGAAAAGAAGGTGCAAGATCACAGGGTCTATTCTTTCTGATTGAACCCTGAAAATACAGTAGGCCAGAGGGAAAATTGGAGTGCCCATTAGCAGTAATGGCTTTTAAAAGAAGGCCATAAATTCAGGGATATGGTAAGAAAATGCTGGCAATGGGAACACTGAAAAATGTAGAGAGGGACTGTAGTTATGTGTAACACTGGAAATATATATTACAGACAATTGTGGCAACATGGGCAACCCCCTGGAACAGCATAAATACAGAATCTCTGTACTCTCGCCTATTTGAGCCAATTCTTCCTGATTATATGCAAAGAGAGCAAACTATATACCCCTTCCCAAGAAGGGAAAAGAGGACAAAGGGAAAAGAAATTTGCTCCCTGTGGTTATATATAAGACTAATCAATACCATGGCTAGGGATAACAACTCCAGGTTAGGACAAAGGCTAGCAGAAGAGCTGGAATGGGGGAAAACAAAACAAAGCAAAACAAACACACAAAAAACTTGATTGCATCTCCATTGTGGCAATAAATGGGGAGAGACTGCATGGTAGAGTTCACAGATAGCCAGACTGGGAGTTCTGGGTTCAAATGTTACTATGAAGGCATTAAATAATTTTATAACATTGGATAAGTCTCAATACACCCTAAAAATCATAAATTGCAGAGTAGGTACTATCTTCAATGACAGAAGGAGTTTTCTCATTGTTCTTATTATTTAGTTGTGTTCAGTCATATCCAATTTTTCATCATCCCTTTTAGAATTTTCTTGGCAAAGGGACTGGAGTGTGTTGTCATTTCCTTCTCCTGGTCATTTTTGCACCTAAGGAAATTGGGGCAAATAGAGTCAAATGATTTTTCTAGGGTCACACAGCTAGTAAGTGTCTGAGGTTAGATTTGAACTCAGGAAGAGGAGTCTTCCTAATTCCAGATCAGGTTCTCTATCCACTGCAGTACCTAGCTGCCCCATTTTCTCTTTGGGAGTTAGTTAAGAAATATTAGTGGCAACTATATTCAAGTCTAAACACCAGGGAAACAAAAAAGAGGCAAAAGACAAGCCCTGCCTTCAAAGAGTTTACATATCAAGGAACAGCAGGTCTAATTATATTACCAAAGATATTTAAGGAAGAAGGAAGACTACTATTCATGTAAGAATTAATTAGGCTGACCAATTGTGTGCTTGGCTAATTTAAATAGTTTACTAAATATGAATAACTCCTAATGAGCTCATCCTAGAACATCTCTGATAGCCCATTCACTATTCCTTGTAATGCTCATCCCTCCACCTTATCCAATTGGTGAGTGCTTCCTAAAAGCCTTTGTTTTGTGAAGGGTCTCATGTAGAATACCCTCATTTATCTCCTGTATATATTTTTGTCTTTCTCTCTGAACTTCGAGACCCATCTTTCCTTAATTCTTGAAATACACAAATACAACTCTTGTCTGTTCAGATATCTCATTTTTTTCGAGTGTTATTGATGATGATAAAGCTTTTATAAAAATGGATGTGACTATCTATCTGACATAGATCTTGTACTGAGACTCTGGCCCATAATCCTGAAACAGTTTGAAAACCCATATCTTTAGGGCTATTTCAAACTGCATCCATAAAATGGCCTAATGATGCTATAATTGCTCTGCCATGTCCCAGGATTGTGCAGCCTATTTAACAATCACCAGCAAGAGTGAACTTCTGACAAGTTTTATTTTGTAATTACCCTCTATAGGTATAATTAGTGACACCTTCCTCAAATATTGGTGATGTGCATGTTCCTATGAGACTATTAACAGGCATCTTCACAGACAATATAAACATGTGTTCAAATTTAGACTCAAACAGTTTCATTTATTTGTGCTTTAGAGAATAAACTCTTTCACATTTTTTTGGAGGGGGAAAGTGTATGGGGAATTTTATAGAATATTCTTTTTTTAATAAAGCTTTTTATTTACAAAACATATGAGTGATTTTTCTACATTGACCTTTGCAAAAACTTTTTTTCCCAAGCTTTTCCCCTCCTTCCCCCCACCCCCACCCCTAGATGACAGGTAATCTAATACATCCTAAATAGGATAAATTATATGACAAATACAATACATGTATACCTATCTATACAGTTATCTTACTGCACAAGAAACATCAGATCTAGAAAGAGAAGAAGAAAAAACAACCTAAGAAGGAAAACAAAATGTATGGAAATATTCATAGAAAGCATTAAAATGCTGTGTTGTGGTCCACACTCAGTTCCCACAGGCCTGTCTCTGGATGTATATGACTATCTTAATCACTGAACAACTGATTTGAATCCTCATTGCTGAAGAGAACCATGTCCATCAAAATTGATCGTCATAGAGTCTTGTTGCTGTGTATAATGTTCTCCTGGTTCTGCTGATTTCACTCAGCATCAGTTCATGCAAGTCTCTCCAGGCCTCTCTGAAATCCTCCTGCTGGTCATTTCTCATGGAACAATAATATTCCAGAACATTCATATACCATAATTTATTCAGCCATTCTCCAATTGATGGGCATCCGTTCCATTTCCAGTTTCTTGCCACTACAAAAAGGGCTGCCACAAACATTTTTGCACATGTGGGTCCCTTTCCCTCCTTTAAAATCTCTTTGGGATATAGGCCCAGTAGAAACACTGCTGGGTCAAATGGTATGCACAGTTTGATAAGTTTTTGAGCATAATTCCAAATTGCTCTCCAGAATGGTTGGATTCGTTCACAGTTCCACCAACAATGTATCAGTGTCCCAGTTTTCCCACATTCCCTCCAACAGTTATCATTATCATTTCCTGTCATTTTAGCCAATCTGACGGGTGTGTAGTGGTATCTCAGAGTTGTCTTAATTTGCATTTGTCTGATCAATAGTGACTTGGA
>JAJPUD010014046.1:16022-27502 GCA_023553655.1 Myrmecobius fasciatus | reverse complement strand
TGGGGGGGGGGTTCTTTCTTACTGATCTACTTGCTCTTTCCTGAACTCAGCATTTTATATCTTGCTCCTTCCATACCTTTTATATTATCTTTTGTCTGAAATACACTTCTTTCCTGTCTTTTAGAGCCTTTAACTTCTTATATAAGTTATATAGTATATATGTTATTTTGCATATATAATCTATATGTATATCCACATATGAATTATATCTCAGATTTATCAAGGAAATACACCTTTTAAAGGCAGAAAATGTATTTAATTTTCATATTTGAATTCTTATTACCTAGTACAGAATTATGAACATAAAGTAGGTGATTTACAAATGTTTGCTAAAAGAATTCAATTAATCTTCAAAATGAATAGCTATAGCAAATTCACAGTAAAATGGGTTCCTTGCTGAATCTTCTACTCTAAGAGCACCTCAATTTATGCTTTCAGTAAAGTTCAGCTCTACTATAATATTTTAACGTGAGAAGAAGAGTCACATTAAACAATATATGGAACTTAAAAGTAGCATTATTTTACTGGAAAGGTAGAAAATAATGAGTTTCCTTTGACTACAGAAGTATACTTTGAATTTCTTCATAGGAAGTACATTACAAACCCTGCACTGATAAAATAGTTCTTATATTTCCATTTCCCCATTTGTTTAAGTTTATTTATATATGTTTATATATATATATATATATTCATACATATATAGATACATGTATACATATGTCTATGAATAAATGATATAGGTTCCATTAAATATAGATATCTTTAGAAAAAAATTAAATGGAAATTTAATGCATAAAAATTCAAGTCTCATTCCTCTTATTCAGAAATTGTAACACTGTAAATTTAACATTGAATTAAGGACAAGTTACTATATGGACTACATGCAAACTGCATCTAAATATATTCCACCTAAGAGTCCAAAAGCATTAGTCCTTTACCTGTCTCCACCATTTGTTAAAACTCTGATTCAGTCAGTCACAAATTTGTGGGCTTTAGTTTTTTGTCTTTTTTTAATCTATCGTTTGATAAAAATAATATAAAAGGAAATGGGATAATTAATAATTTTTTTGCTTCCATTAAAGAGGGATTGTCAAAGCTAAATGTAATAACATATGGAGTTTCAGATATTAGAAGCATACTCTTATCTTTTGTGAATATAAGGTGAAAATCATTACAGAGCTTCAAAACAAATTTGTTGATTATATTTCTCATTATATCAAATTCTTGATCTATAAATTCTGAATAAATATATCCAACTTGAAAAAACACTTTATTGATCCATTTATTATGGAAAAAATATTAGAATAGTCAACCATTCAAGTATTTATATTAATTGCTTACTATTTGCAAATCTCAGGGGATACAATTATAATAAAAGGAAAGAAACTAAAGCGGGTATACACCTGTCAGATTGACTAAAATGACAGGAAAAGATAATAACGAAAGTTGCAGGTAATGTGGGAAAACTGGGACACTGATACATTGTTGGTGGGACTGTGAATGGATCCAAACATTCTGGAGAGCAATTTGGAACTATGCTCAAAAAGTTATCAAACTGTGCATACCTTTTGACCCAGCAGTGATTCAATTGGGTTTAAATCCCAAAGGGATCATAAAAGAGGGAAAGGGACCCACATGTACAAGAATGTTTGTGCCAGACCTTTTTCGTAGTGGCTAGAAACTGGAAACTGAATGAATACCCATCAATTGGAGAATGGCTGAATAAATTATGGTATATGAATGTTATGGACCAGTAGAATGATTTCAAAGAGGTCTGGAGAGACTTACATGAATAGATGCTAAATAAAATGAGAAGAACCAGAAGATCATTATACATGACAACAAGAAGATTATATGATGATCAATTCTGATGGACGTGGCTTTCTTCAACAATGAGATGATTCAAACAAGTTCCAATTGTTCAATGATGAAGATAGCTATCTACACTCAGAGAGAGGCCTGTGGAAATTGAGTGTAGACTACAGCATAGCATTTTCATGCTTTCTGTTGAGGCTTGCTTGTATTTTGTTTTCCTTCTTATGCTTTTCTTTTCTTTTTAGAACCAATTTTTCTTGTGTAGCAAGACAACTGAATAAATTTGTATGCATATATTGGATTTATCATATATTTTACATATTTAATATGTATTGTACTACCTGCCATCTAGGGGAGGAAGTGAGGAGAAGGAAGGAAAATTTTGGACCAGAAAGTTTTGCAAGGGTAAATATTGAAAAATTACCCATGCATATATAATGTAAATTAAAAGCTTTAATTAAAAAAAAAAGAAAGAAAAAAACTAAAGTGAAGAGTAAAACAAATATGGTGGAATAACAACACGACTTACCTGAGCATTTTCAAATTCCTCCCCAAACAATCTTAAAATAAAGCCTAAAATTAATTCCAGAGAAGCAGAACCAACAAAAAGGATGATATAAATAAATTTCCAACACAAGAATCTCGGTGGATTGTTTCAAGGAGTATTTGCCTTCTGGGTCTAAAATATCAGGGCAGTTTTCTTTTATGATTTCCTGAAAGATAGTGTCTAGGTTCTTTTTTTCATCATGGCTTTCAGGAAGCCCTGTAATCATTAGATTGTGTCTCCTAGATCTATTTTCCAGGTCAGTTGTTTTTCCTGGGAGATATTTCATGTTTTTCTCTATCTTTTCATTTTTTTTTGTTTTTGTTCGACTGATTCTTGAAGTCTTGATGAGTCATTCATTTCTAATTGTTCAATTCTAATTTTTAATGTCTTATTTTCTTCAGCTACTGTTTTTAGTTCCTTTTGCAATTGACCAATTACATTTTTTTGTTCATTGCATTCTTTTTCCATTTTATCTATTTTATTTTGCAGTGATCTTATTTCGTTTCCCCATGTTTCTTCTAACTCTCTTTTAAGATTTTTTATGTAATCTTCAAAGAAAGCCTTGTGACATGGAGACCAATTTATGTCTCTCTTTGGGGCTTTTTCTGGAGTTGCTTTACCTTTAGGGGCCTCAGGATTTGAGGTCTGTTCTTCCCTCTCTCCATAAAAGTTGTCTATGGTGAGAGCTCTTTTTGGTTTTTTATTCATTTTTTTTAAAAAGTGTGAGGTCTGTTTAGGACAAAGGTGGGACAGCTGCTTTAATTTGCCCTGGGGCAGTTCTGCTGATTGAGTTATTTCAGGAACTGGGCAGTTCTGCTGATTGAATTATGTCAGGGGCTGGGTAGTTCTGCTTTAGTTCATCCTGGGGGGTTCTGCTGATTGAATTATTTCAGGTACTGGGCAGCTCTGCTGATTGAATTTTTCTGGTGCTGATCAGTCCTGTTGTTTGATTGATTGCTTTAAGGTGCTGTGTAATGGCAGCTAGGTCCGATGCTCATCAGGGGTTCAGTGGTTCACAATCTACCCCCCACAAAAGGCAGACCCTCCAAACCACCTGCCCACAATCAGGACAGATTGGTCCAAGAGGCCTGCAGAAGACTCCCAGGGGTGTGAAAAGCACAACTCTCCCACTCCTGTTCCGACTCCTGTTCCAGGTCCCTGCTCCAGCTCCCTGCCCCGGTCTCCCTGCACTGCAGTCTGGGTTCAGTAGACCACCCCCCTGCCCAATTAAAACAGACCTGTTTTGAGGTTCTTCCGGAGTATCTTCTTCTAGAAACGTGTTGTTCTCCAGGTATTGTGGATTTTTTTGCTTCAGAATCAGTCTAGAGGCTTCATATGTTGTTGGTTTGAGGGGAGGTTAGAGGAGGTTACAGAGACTCCTGTCTGATCTCTGCCACCATGGCTCCACCCCCGGAAGGACTCCACAAGAATCTCTTACAAGAAAGATCATTCTCACTGGGGTGAGATCAGAGTGAAGTAAACACAGAACAGAACTTGGGAGTGATTAAATCAATAGTAGTAATGACTTCCAGAGCTCCCAGAAGACAGAATTTGGAAAGGAGGTCAGAAAACTAGTCAAAACAGATTATAGGACACTCTGATGGAATTGAATACAACACTGTTACATTGCCCATGAATTTCTGGGTCAGTCCCAGGGCAAAAAGGGGTATTAGCAAAATAGAGTGTGTGGCATAAAGGGAGCTAGGGGATCCTATACACAAATCCAGTGTGGGAAAGAGTGCTTATAGAAATGGGCCAAAATGGAATTGACCACAACCCTCCTTAGTTCAAACCATCTTTAAAGAACTAAAACTAGGGGCAGTTATGTGGCTCAGTGGAGAGAGCATCACCCCTGAAGTCAGGAGGACCTGAGATCAAATCTGGTCTCAGACACTTAACACTTCCTTGTTGTATGACCCCGGCAAGTCACTTAGCGCCTATTGCCTCAGCAAAAAAAAAAAAAAAAAGAACTAAAACTTACCACCTCACCACAAGTAGATCTGAATACCTAAAATCCCAACCTAGGAGAATAATCCAATGTTAATATAAAGTGAAAAGTCAATTAAAAGGTAAGCAAACATAAAAAAGAACCTGCCCCAAAGAAATGTACTATGGTGACAGGGAATGTACTATGGTGACAGGAAAGGGAAAAACACAAATTCAAAAGAAGGCAATCAGATCAAAGAAGCTACATGCAAAGCCTCAAAGAAAAAAATATGATTTTTTTCAGGCCCTGGAAGATATAAAAAAGGATTTCAAAAATCAAATAATAAATTCAGAGGAAAAAAGGTAAAAAATGAAAATTATAGAAGAAATAATAAAGACTTTGGTAAGGGAATCACCAAAAAGAAAAAGAAAGAAAAAAGAAGAAAATTGCATTAAAAAAATTTAACTTAATGGTAAAAAAGACACAAAGTTCCCTGAGGAGAATTACTTAAATTCAATGAAGGAATGAAGAGACTTTCAATCATTTCTATTGAAAAAAAAACAGAATTAAGCAGAAAAATAATCTACAATCATTGGACTCAAAAGCAGTATAAAAAACCAAAAGGGGAAATATATATATATATAATTTAAAGGTTAAATTGTTTACATCCTTAGATGGGAAAATGATAACTATTAGTCTTGAGAACTCTATCTGTCAATAGGCAGACAAAAGGGGGCATCACATGGACTGAGGCTGTGATCTGATGATGTCAAAGAAAAAGACATTACGGGGTAGAAGATAAATTGTATTGGAAAAATCAGAAAAAGGAGGTATAATTGAAAAATTAGTTCCTATGAAGAGCATAAAAAAACCTATTACTATCCAGGGGAACAAAGGTGGTGAACAAGCATTGTATGAACCCTGACCTTATCAGTTTTGATTTTAAGAAGAAAGAATTTTATCATTCATCTGGATGTAGAAATTTATCTAATCAAATGAAAAAAGTAGAATGAGAAAGAAGAAAGAAAAGGGAGAAACAAGACAGAAAGGAGGGCAGAAGCAATCGGGAAAAAGGCAAGAGAAGGAGAAAAGGGATGATAGAAGAAAAGGCAGTGGGTGAAGTGGGTTATAAATATAACTTAGAGAAAGGGGCAGGGTTCATAAGAGATGAGGTAGTGAGTGAGATGGGTTAAAAAATACAAGACTTAGGACAGGATGCTCAAAGTATATATAGGGGAGAAAATAAGATGAAGAAAAATACAAAGCTGGTAATCATAACTATGAAAGTGAATGGGATGAATTCTCCCATAAAATGGAAATTAACAGCAAAGCCGATTAAAAATCAGAATCCTATAGTATGTTGCTTACAAGAAATTTATCTGACACAGTGCAACACTTATAGAGTAAATGTAAAATGCTTCAGCTAAAGTTTAAAAAAAAAAGCAGGGGCAGAAATTCTGATCTCAAATAAAAGAGAAGTAAAATTAGATTTTACTCAAAGAGATAAGAAGGGAAATTATATCTTTATAAAGGATACCCTAAATAATAAAATAGTAACAGTACTAAATGTGTATGTACCAAGTGGTAGAGAGGCATGTTGTAGAGAAGATTTTAAGCCAGTTGCAGTATGAAATGGACAGCAAAACTATTCGTGAAGAACCTCAACCTTCCCCTCTCAGAATGAGATGAATCTAACTACAAAATAAAGAAGAAAGAAAGTATGAAGTTTAATAGGATCCTAGAAAACTTAGATATGATAATACTGGAAAAAACTGAATAGGGACAGAAAGTAATACACATTTTTCTCAGCATTCATGGCACCTACACAAAAAATGACTATATATTAGGGTATACCTAACTCACAATCAAATGCAGAAAGGCAGAAATAGTAAATGCTTTTTTTTTTTCAGACCACAATGTAATAAAAACAATATTCAATGAAAAGCCTGCAAAATATAGACTAAAATCCACTAGAAAATTGTATAATTTAATTCTAAGGAATGGGTGGATCAACCAACAAATCCTAGAAACAATCCATAATTTCATTCAAGAGAATGACAATAATGAGACAATATATCAAAACTTGTGGGATGAAGCCAAAATAATTCTTAGGGGAAATTGTATATCTCTATGTAGCTACATTAATCAAAGAGAGAAAGAGGAGGACAATGAATTAAGCATGCAATTAAAAAAGCTAGAAGAACAAATTAAAACTTCCAATTAAATATCAAATAAGAAATTCTGAAACTCAAAGGAGAAATTAATAAAACAAAAACTAAGCAATGTATCTTGAAATAAATAAATGAATTGATTGATTGAGATGTTCATCAATCAATCAATCAAAAAAAATAAAATGATTACAGAGGCACTAGGTGAAAAAGAAGATTCTTTGCCTCAAATGCTATCTAGATCTAATAATTTAATGGGTGCTGCCTCAATCAAATAAAGATCTATTTAAGACCTAAGCTTAAAAAGCCAAGGTCTCCAATTTCATTCAGGGCCATCTTCAGTCATCTTGATCTACATCTTGCCACTGGATCCAGATAGCTTTAGAGAGGAAAGTAGGACCAGTGACCTTGAATAGCCCTCCCTCACTGAAATCCTATTTGTGTATGATGCCATCACTCCCCTCATATCATAGTCCTCTTTGAGAATGGGGATAAACAACAAATAATATAAAATATTTGAGAGTCTATTTACCAAGAGAAAGCAAGGAACTATATGACCACAGTTAAAAAACACTTTTCACAAAAGAGATAAAAAAAAGTGGAAGAATATCTGATGTTCATTGTTAGGCCAAGCTAATATAGTAAAAATCAATACTCTACATAAATTAATTTACTTATTCAGTGGATACCAATCAAACTGCCAAGAAATCACTTTCTATAGCTAGAAAAAATAATAACAAAATTTATTGGGAAGAACAAAAGATCAAGAATTTCAAGTGAATTGATGTAATGATATTCAAAGGAAGGTCTAGATGTACCAGAACTAAAACTGTGTTATGAAGTAGCAGTCATCAAAACCATTTGTATTGGCTAAAAAATAGAGGATTGGGAGGCAGATCCAAGATGGCACAAGGAGACATGCATTTTTCTGAATGTGCCCTGATGCCCCTCAAATTAACAACAAATCAAGCCTCTGAACTGGTTTGGAGTGACAGAACCAAAAAATGTGTGGAATGTAACTAATTTCCCAGCAGAAGATAATTTGGAAGAACTTCAGAAAAAAAATTTTTTTTTCAATCAAGCATGGAAAGAGGTGGGCCAAGCACAGGTAGTCAGGTGCAGTCAGTGTAAATACCCAGGGCAGTGTGACATCTTGGGAGCCTAGGAATCTACTTGGAGGATGATACAGTATTGGCTACTCTGTCCTGGTTGCAATCCAGTAGATGAGAAGATTAGCTGTAAGACATCTGTCACAAATACAGAAAGCAAATAGGGATCCCCTAAACCCCAGGATATCACAAGAGCTGGCTACACTCAACCAGCATTGGAAGTTAGTCATCACTGACCCTGTACAGCCACTATTGCCTCTAGAGGAAGCTTGGACAATCTCCACTTTCATCTAAAAGCAGACCTCAACCTTTTAGAAAATGAGCAAAAAAGCAAAAAGAAATTTGACCATAAATATTTTTTATGGAGAAAGAAAAGAGCAGATTTCAAATACTGAGGACACTAAAAGCAGATTGTTTCCAGATGACTCTCCAAAGGGTGGTCTGAATTGGTTTCCATCTCATAAGACTCTTGGAAGCATTCAAAAAGTATCTTAAAGAGAGTTAGAAGAAAAATGAAAAAAATGAGAACTTTGCAAAAGGGTTTGGAAAAGGAAACAAATTATCTGAAGAATACTCTTAACAAAATAGATTTAGGGAAGTAGAAAAAGCATATAACTCCTTACGAAATAGATTTGACAAAATGGAAAAAAAAACTTTTTTTGAAAAACAGAATTTGTGAAATGGAAAAATATTCCGTAAGGAAAAAACAAATCACATAAAAATTAAATTGGCAAAATAGAAAAAGAGCTAAAAAAGGTTAACTTAAGAAAATATTTCAGTAAACATTAGAACTGAACAAATGGAAATGAATGATTCAGTGAGACATCAAGAATCAGTGAAACAAAACCAAAAAAATGAAAAAAAAATTGAAGAAAATATAAAATACCCTATTTGAAAAACAACTGACCTGGAAAATAGATCTAAAGAGACAATTTAACAATCATTTCACTTCCTGTGAAAAATGATGAAAAAGGACGCTAGACATTATCTTTCAGGAATCATCAAGGAAAACTCATTGATGTTCTAGAATCACAAGATAAAATAACCATTGAAAGAACTCACTGATCATCTCCTGAAAGAGGCCTCAAATGTAAAACTGCAATAAATATCATAGCTAACTTTCAGAATTATTGGACCAAGGAAAAATATTGCAAGGATTCAGAAAGAAAGAATTCAAATATCAAGATCTAATACCAGGATTTCCAAGGACCTAGTAGCTCCTACCTTAAAAGATTAAAGGGCCTAGAATTTCATATTCTGAAGAGTAAAGGAACTTGGATTGCAGCCAAGAAGCAACTCTTTAGTTAAACTGAACTTTATCTTTTAGGGGAAAAGGGGGTAGTCAATGATACATGTGAATTTCATTTATTTGTGACCAAAAAAGCTTGATCTCCAAATATAGAACTCAAGAGAAGCATAAAATGATAAAAACGAAAGATCTCTTGAGAACTATAGCTCTGTTATGGGTATACTTTGGAGAAAGCAGGAATAATTTGATTCTTCTGTGTTAATATAAAATAAAAATTACAGGTGGAAAGGGGATTTTACAGGAAGAAGAGGAAAATGGAGATAAAATGAGGGATATTACATCTCTTAAAGAGGCACAGAAGACATTATTATTGGGGAGGAAGGGAGAGGGATTGACATTGTGTGAATCTTAATCTCAGCAGATTTGGCTCAAAGAGAGAGAATATCATACATATTTAGTTTCACAGAGAAACTTGTCTCACCATATAAGGAAGTGAGAGGAGATAGGGGAAAGGGAAGAGGGAGGTTAATAGAAGGAAAATCAGAAATTGTAGAGGAATTATATAAGAAAGAGGGCAGGGGTGTAAAGGAAAAGGGTTGTTTGAAGGAGGTGGTGGTCAGAAGGAAAATACTGAGGAAGAGGGAAAGGGAGAGGAGAAAGAGGGAATAACAAGGTAAATGAGATGGTGGGAAATATAGAATTAGTCATTTTATCTGTGAGTGTGAATGAGATGAACTCTCCCATAAAATGGAAGTGAATCACAGACTGAATTAAAAGCCAGAAGCCTACAATATGTTATTTACAAAAAAAGTGTACATTTAAAGCAGAGTGATACATGCAGAGTAAAGGAAAAAGGTGGAGCAGATCTATTGTGCTTCAGGTGAAGTAAAAACAAAACAAAACAAAACAAAACAAAAACAAAACAAAAACAAAAACAAAACAAAACAAAACAAACAAAAAACAAACAAACAAAAAACACAGGCTTAGCAATCCTGATCTCAGATCAAGCAAAAGCAAAAAAATAGATCTAATTAAAACAGATAAGGAAGGAAATTAAATCTTGCTAAAGGGTACCATGGATAATGAAGTAATATCAATAATAAACATATGCACAAAGTGCTATAACATTCAAATTCCTAGAGGAGAAGTTAAGAAAGGTGCAAAAAGAAATAGACAAAAAAACTATATTAGTGGGGGATCTCAACCCTGCTCTCTCAGAACAAGATAAAGTACACCTCAAAATAAATAAGAAAGTAGTTAAAGATGTAAATAAAATTTTAGAAAAGTTAGGCATGATAGATCTTTAGAAAAAAAAATGAATGGAAATATAAAGGAGTGTACTTTTTCTCATTGGTACATGGAACCTATACAAAAATTGATCATGTATTAGGGCATAAAGACCTCAAAATCAAATGCAAAATTGTAGAAATACCAAAGGCATACTTTTCAAAGCAGGAAGCAATAAAAATCACATGCAATAAAAGGTCAGGGAAAAAATAGAATAAAAATTAATTGGAAACTAAATTATCTGATCCTAAAGAATGAATGGGCGGGAACAGAAAATCATAGACACAATAATTTCATCCAAAGTTATAACAATGAAAACATGTACAAAAATTTGTGGAATGAAGCCAAGGTGGTAATAAGGGGAAATTTATATCTACATATTTACTTGCATAAAATAGAGAAAGAGAACATCAATGAATGGGGCTTGCAACTAAAAAAGCTAGAAAAAGAACAAATTAACCTCCCCAATTAAATATTAAATTTGAAATTCTGAAAATTAAGGGGGGCATTAGTAAAACTGAATGTAAGTAATAATTGAATTAATAAAACTAAAGGTTGTTTTATGGAAAAAAACAACAAAATCAGATAAATAATTAATTTTGATACTATCAGCAAATTAGAACAATGGATAATCTATCTCTCATATCTGTGGAGTAGAGAGAAATATATCATCAAAGAAAAATTAGAGAACATTATGAAATATGAAATGGATAATTTTGATTACATTAAATTAATTTTTATATAAATCAAACAAATGAAACTAAGGTTAAAAGGGAAGATGAAAGCTGGTTTATTCTGTTACTGCCAGTGCTACAAATAGATGCCTCATTTTTAACATATATAGAAAATTAACTCAAATATATAATTCAAGCAATTTCTCAATTGATAAATGGTCAATGATATGAAAAATTTTAACATGATGAAATTAAAGCCATTTTTTGTAATAAAAATTCTTAAATACCATTAATTAGAGAAATGAAAATTAAGACAATTCTGAAGTACCATCTCACACTGCACAAATTGATTAAGATGACAAAAAAGATGATAATAAATATTGGTTTAAATGTGAGAAAAATGGGTCACTAATTCATTGTTGGTGGATCTATGAAATTATTCAACCATTCTCTTGGACTATTAAACTGTGCTTACCTTAACTGTGTTTACTGGTTTTGTATTCCAAAGAAATTATAAAAGAGGTAAAATGGCCCACATGTACAAAAATATTTGTAGCAGCACTTTTTGTAGTGTCAAGAAACTGGAAACTGAGTGGGTGTCCATTATTTAGAGAATGGCCAAATAAATGGCATACATATATATATAATATTCCATAACATATATATATATACATATACAAATATATGTATATATACATATATAT
>JAJPUD010014046.1:0-15922 GCA_023553655.1 Myrmecobius fasciatus | reverse complement strand
TATATATATGTTGGTCTACAAGAAATTATGAGCAGGCTCATTTTAGAAAAGTCTGGAAAGAGTTACATGAACTTATGCTAAGTTAAGTGAATAGAACCAAGAGAATATTGTACATAGCAACAATAGGATTATGTGATGATAGATGGTAATGAATTTGTATCTTTTTAATAATGAGGTGATTCAAGACAATTCCAATAGACATGAGATGTACAGAGCCTTTGTATCCAAAGAGAGAGCTATGGAGACTGAATGTATATTACATCATAACATTTTCACCTTTTGTTTTTGCTGTTGTTGTTCGCTTGTTTTTTTTTTTTATTTTTTCCATTTTGACATGACTTTTCTTGTACAGCATAACAAATTTGGAAATACAGTCAGAACAATTGTACTTATCTAATCTATATTGAATTGCTTGTTGCCTATGGGAAGAAGATGGAGGAAGGAAGGGAGAAAAATTTGAAACAAAATCTTTTGCAAAGTTGAATATTGAAAAGTATCTTTGCATGTATTTGTAAAACTGAAGTTATTTAAAATAAATAAAAAATAAATTGTAAAAGATAAATTTATTTAAATTTGTTTAAAAATAAATTTTATAAAAGAAATATATGAAGGGGCAGCTAGGTGGTGTAATGGTTAGAGCACCAGCCCTGAAATCAGGAGGACCTGAGTTCAAATCTGGTCTCATACACTTCCTAGCTGTGTGACCCTGGGCAAGTCACTTAACCCCAATTGCCTCAGCAAAAAGCAAGAAAAAAAAAAGACATATATGAGCTGATGCAGAGTGGAGTGAGAAAAAACAAGAGGAAATGCACAGTAATAACAATTTCATGTGATGATCATTTTGAATGATTTAGCTAGAACTGTAATACAAAAATATGAGACAATTTTAGCGGATTCATGATAAAAATGTTCTCTGCTTCTAGAGAAATAACTGAAGGTGGTGTGTTTCTTTTTAAAAAATATTTTTGTCTGTTTTCTTTCACAATGTTAATATTTTTGATTTTTTTAAAAAAGAACTAAATTCTTCAGACTATTCATTAGATAAAACTTTCTACTAGATATACACCATAAAAAAGATAAAGAAAGGAGGAAAAGGCTATATCTATATTTTTTGTTGCTATCTGTGGTTTTGATTTCTTATTGTTGGCATGGGAGAAAATTTTTTCAGATTTTAGACTTCACCAGTATAGGTCAGAACGTTGTAAGTTTCTGAGGTTGAATTTAAATTCAGGTTTTCTTAACTACATGTCTGGTATACTCTGTCTGCTGTGTCTTTTACCATGCTCTCTCTCTTTTTCTCTCCTTTTCTCTCTTTTGCCCTTCCTCCTTCATTTCTTCTTCTCTTTCTCTCTCCTTCTCTCCCTCCCTTTTCCTTTCCTTTTTCCCTCTATCCCTCTCTCTCTCTGTCATGCATACACACACATACACACACACCAGCCAGAAATTAATAATTGACACTATATTTTTAATATTGAAAAATATATTGCATATCTTATATAACTGGATTCAGCCCACAGAGGAATTCTATGATATAGGTGCTATGATTGTTCTGATTATACATACGATTAAATTAAGACAAAGAAAATTTAAGTTAAATTCATGCAGTCACACAATCAGCAAATGTTTTTGGTTGCATATACAACTTAGAATAGTTAGGTCAGTCCTAAGCCACTTGTAGTTAATTTCAATGACACAATCAAAAACATATTTTCTTTGTGTTTGGTATTATTTTTTGAAAGTTTGGTTAAGTTGAGGTTAAGCCTCATCAGTGGCCTTCATGAACATGGTGGTAATAATAATGGTATTAATGATGATAATGATGACTATGGTGATGGTGATCATGGTGATGGTGACACACTGTAATGTTTATAAAATATTTTACAAATATTATATCATTACATTCTCAAAATAGCCATAGAATTTAGGTGCCATTATTACCTATGCTCTATAATTAAGGTAATGGAAGTTAACAGAATGTCCAACTATGTGATGTATGCCTAACTATTAAATATCTGATGCTGCATTTAAATTCTGGTTTTCCTGACCCCAAATCCAGGACTCGATCGACTTCTTCACCTACCTCCCTATTCCAGGAACATCCAACATGGGATATTTCCATGACTATAAAGATACATTTTGAGGAGACAATAAAATGTGTTTACATCTGTCCATTTGGCTTGTAGTTAGATGAGGATTCCACTAAGAAAAATTCATAATAACTCAAATCCCTGATAAAACTGACAAGATGTTTTGTTACAGCAAATCTTCAAAAAGGTAGGGGAAAAATGATAGTGTTCTTTTTAGAGGAAAGAAAAATAAGTCCAAGATCAATTAACTTGTTTGGGATTATGCAAATGTGTATGAGATGTGATGGTCTTCCAGACTTCAAGTGCAATATGCTATCTTTTGTTTCCTTCAAAATCAAAATAAACTTTAACATTTTGAATTGAATTTTCCACATGTTAACTTCAAGCAGTACTTAGATGATTTATGAATAATATTTACAATTTGCATAGTACTTTAAAATTTTCCAATCACTTTAGCACATGTAACTAATTCTCACAACAACTGTGTCAGGGAGGTGTTATTAAAAAAAGGAAACTAAGGGTAACAGATTTCCCTAGTGTCACATAATAAGTAAATATTTGAGAGTGGAGTTGAACTCAGGTCTTCCAAATCTAGCAATCTATCAACTGTACAACCTAAAGCTTAGGCTTTAAAGGAAATATCTGAAGTTGCTGAAGTAAAATTATTAGATGCTAATCAATATCTGAACTCTAAAAAAGACTCAGAAAAGTGTTCTATTCTCAAGCATTGGAAAATGTTTCTTTAGGAGAAAAAAGGGAAAGAGGGGGTATTAAACACCTATTATGTGCCAGCCATTATACTAATCACTTTGGAAACATATTTTTATTTGATTGCTGCTATAACTCTGGAAGTTAGAAGCTATTGTAAAATCATTATACAGTTGAGGAAACTGAGGAAAACAGAGTTTGGGTTACTTGCTCAGGGTCAAATATCTTTCTGTTTCTTTTTTATTTTTTTGCCCCTTGACTTTCACAATGGGTCAGCATTACTCCGTAGACCTGTGGCACATTGAAATTTAACATTGTTTAGAAACACTCTATCTAAGGATCGAATTTAAGCATTATAGCTGGGGTTACTACTTATTGCAAAGATGTTTAAAAAATGAAAAGAGTATTTTTTTAACTGTCTTTAGTATTCTTCTGGGAAAAGTAATTTGATGGCTGTTAAAGCCACTGAAAATTTTTGAGTCCTCAGAGAAACAGCAATCATTCAAATGTTTTCTTTTAAAACCTTTGCTATACGTCTGACAGAAAGGTAAAAGTTGGTAGGGAAGAGAGGACCATAATTTTGAAATGCCATCAAACAGTGGTCAGAGAGAACTTTTTGATCTGCACAGGAGGATGGTCCTTTCTGCTGTTGAAACTGATTCAGTGAATGAACCTGAAAAAGAATGGAGTGGGTGTTTTTAAGTGCCACTCAAGAGAAAACAGGAAGAATGCTCCAGAACTGACTGTCAGTGGATAGAAGTGACAGATGAGGAGATGAAAATGCAATAGAAGAATATGTCATATCCATCAACTTAATTATTCCTAATGTATCATAAAAGCATAGAGCAGAGAAAACATTTTGGGAGGACAATCATGTGAACAGAAAAGTGGCTCACTTCCTTTTTAAAAAATGCTCTGCAGAGGCTACAGGTATTCTCTTAATGCTGAGCACTATTCATTCAAACTATGATCTATTTTGAAAGAAAGGCTAAATGTGGAGTCTAAAAAGACTTGATTTCAAACCCTGCTTCTGACGTTTACTAGCTGGATGAAATTGGCAGGACATAGATATAGATTTGGAAAGGATCTCAGATCTTGAGCAACTCCTTCAATTTATTGAAGGAAACTAAGGCTCAGAGAAAGGTTAAGTAGCTTGCCCAAGCAAAAAGTGGTAAAGCTGTGACTATGTCCAGTTATCTTATTCCAAGATGATCAAAGTATTACAATTGACTGGAGAGTCAAAATTGAGTATGCAAAAAAAAAGTCCCTAACGGAAAAAAAATCACCTCTCTACTGACAGTGATTTGAGTAAAAGAATATTGTAAGCCTCTGGGTTAGTAGAGAATGAAATAGTATCTATAGTCACTCTCCTTACCTTGTTAAAGAAAAAAAAATTAATAATATATAGCATGACTATTTTTTTTTCTGTTGTGTTTTAATCTTTTCCACTTTTCTTAGGTAAATGAGTGGTGTGGTTAAAAAGAAATATGCTGTCACATATGGAGCTTTGAAAGATCAAAAATGTAAACAGAACTCCAGAAGGTGGAGTCCATACCAACTAGCCACTAATTTCAATGAGAAATGGAGCCATAAGGAAAAGTCTACTTGACCTAGTCTAAAGGAGAAAAACAAACACACTGACCAAAAAACAAACAAATAACAAACACAGAGATGAGTCATTTGATATCTTTTCCCTGTCTCAAGAAAGATACTTTATTCAGCAGTTATACCATAATTGGTGATGAATTTGGTGGAAATGAATGCTTTATAATATGGGATTTAAATATGAACTCAGTCTGCATATGGACTAAGATGTAAAGGAAAAATGTACCCTGTTTTGGGGCAATGCATTTATACTTCAGTTGTTTTAAAAATAGAATTTTATTATTCTCTAGGTACATGTAAAAACAACTTTAAATAAAGTTTGTTTTTAAACTTCGAACTCCAAATTCTCTCCTTTCCTATTTCCCCATCACTAGTCATTGAGAAAGCAAGGAATTCCATAAAACTTATACAGAACATTTAGTCATGCAAAATATTTCCAAATTGGTCATGCTGTGAAAGAAAAGAGTGAAAATGAAGAAATAAGAAAAATATAGATTTTTAAAAGCATGTTTGAACTATTTTAAGAAACCATCAATTCTTTTTTTTTTCATCTTAAGTCCTTCAGAGTTGTCTAGAATCATAGTATTGCTGAGATATAAATCTTATCTTACAATATTGCTGTTTCTTTATATATGGTACATTTCACTTTGCATCAACTCATGTAAGTCTTTCCATTTTTTTCTGACAGCAGAGTGCTCATCCTTTCTTAAAATACAATAATATTCTATCATAATCACATATCACAGCTTGTTCAGATATTTCCTAATTGAAATGCAACCTGTCAATTATGAATTCTTCTGTACCAGAAAAGACCTCTTATAAGAATTTTTGTACATATGGATCTTTTTTTCTTTTTTTTCTCTCTTAAGGAATTAGTTCACAATCCCACCAATAAGACATTAATGTTTCATTCTCCCTCTTTCCCCCCACATAGCCTCCAAGTCTTGCCTTTTTTTCCTTTTCTGTCCTATTAGCCAATTTACCAACTATGAGGTAGTACTTGAGAATTGTTTTAATTTGCATTTCTCCACTCAATAATGATTTAGAGTTTTTTTTCTTATAGATATAGATAGCTTTGATAACTTCATCTGAAAACTTTTTATAACTTTTCATCATTTATCAATTAGTGAATGACAGTTTTTATTTTTTTTTATAAATTTTACTCAGTTCTTTATATGTTTGAGAAATGAGTCCTTTGTTAGAGAAACTTGCTTCAAACTTTTTCCCATATTGGCTAACTATATTTCTATTTATTCTATTTTCTCTCTTCTTTCTTCCCATCCCTCTTCAAAACCGTTTTGCTTCTAATTACCCCCTCTGAATCTGCCCTCCCTTCCCTCAACAGCCCTTTCTCTTCTCTCCTTCCTCTCCTCTTCTCTTTTAAGATAAGCTAGATATCTATATTGAACTGAGTACATATATTATTCTGTTTTTGAATTAATTGTGATTAGAGTTAAAGTTTGAGGCAACACACAATTTATCAGATGCCTGATCTTTGAAGCTTTACAATTCTCTGTTTTGACATTGTTGTTTTTTGAGTCTGTATCTTATTTTTTCCTGCCACTCTACTAGCATTTTATAATCAAGTTCTTTCTGCTATTGTTTGCTCATATTCTAGCCTAGATCTTCACTTTTTATGTTACATGAAAGTTGAGCTCTGTTCCTCTGACAGGAAACAGAGTTAAGGCCTAGAGTTGCTTTGTCCTGATTTTTTTTAAAGCTAACTTGGTAGATCTGTAAGTTTTCAGTTTTAAAGTGTTATGATCTAAGAAGTTTGATCCCTGTTTTGGTTTGTGAGCAACCACAAGCACACTTTCCTGCCCTGGAACTGTGACAAGAATCCCTGCTTCCCCACTCTTCAATAGATAAGTGGTCAAGGGATATGAACAGACAATTTTCAGATGGTGAAATTAAAACCATCTCTAGTCATATGAAAAGTTGCTCCAAATCACAATTGATCAGAGAAATGCAAATTAAGACAACTCTGAGGTACCACTACACACCTGTCAGATTGGCTAAAATGACAGGAAAAGATAACGATGAATGTTGGAGGGGATGTGGGAAAACTGGGACACTAATACATTGTTGGTGGAACTGTGAACAGATCCAAACATTCTGGAGAGCAATTTGGAGCTATGCTCAAAAAGTTATCAAACTGTGCATACCCTTTGACCCAGCAGTGTTTCTATTGGGCCTATATATCAAAGAGATCTTAGAGGAAGGAAAGGGACCCACATGTGCAAGAATGTTTGTGGCAGCCCTTTTTGTAGTGGCCAGAAACTGGAAACTGAATGGATGCCCATCAATTGGAGAGTGGCTGAATAAATTATGGTATATGAATGTTATAGAATATTATTGCTCTGTAAGAAACGACCAGCAGGACGATTTCAGAGAGGCCTGGAGGGACTTGCATGAACTGATGCTGAGTGAAACGAGCAGAACCAGGAGATCATCATACACAGCAACAACAGTATTACATGATGATAATTCTGATGGACATGGCTCTCTGCAACAAAGAATTGTCACAAACCAGTTCCAATTGTTCAGTGAAGAAAGACATATACACCCGGAGAGAGGGATATGAAATTTGGACCACAACATAACATTTTCCTGCTCTCTATTGAGGTTTGCTTGCATTGTGTTTCCTTTCTCTGATTTTCTTTTTTTTTTCTTGTAGATAGGATTTTTCTTGCACAACTTGTCAAGTATTTCAACATTATTAACATGTAGTGGACTTCCTGCCATCTAGGGGAGGGGAGGGGACTGGTGGTAAAACTTGTAATGGAAAGCTTGTAAAGATCAATGCTGGGGAACTACCCATACATATGTTATACAAATAGAAAGCTTTCATAAAAAAATCCCTGCTTCCCTGGGTTGATGAACTCTAGTATGACTGTTTCTCTTCACCCTACATCTGAGATCTAGATCCTTATATTAGCAATGAAACAGAGTCCAATGCCCAATACCAGCGGTATACTCAGAAATTTCTGAACACCTGACTGTTCTCCTTATCTTCTTTGCATTACTAAATCCATGAGTTGTCACTGCTGATTCAGTTACCCCCATATCCTACAAGGTCTTCATGTTATCATGACAGGATATGTAAAATCTATGCTATATTAAATTTGGCCAATATTGCTCTAAAATTAATGTGCTATCTACTCCTTGTCTCATAATATAAACAATGGATTTGTTTTTTGGGGGGCATTGCATCATCATTGTCATCACTGCTTTTATAAAACCCTCTATCTCAATAAATTGAATACTTGATATATTATTGTTATCTCAGTTGCAGTATAGCTATCTATTTACCTTCAGTTAAAACATCTCTTTGAAAAAAAAATCACACTATTTTATCATCTTATTCTAATTATTTCTTTGATTAAATCAGTTTCATAGATGTTTATTTCCTATTAATTAAAAAAGCATATTATATGGACTTTTGCACCAATGGATAACTTTTTATATTTGAATAGAAATTTATTATATAAACTCATTTTCTGTAAGCATGTTGAAAATATTACCATTACAATGGCCCTGACAGGTAGGAAACTGATGTGCTACACCTAATAAAATTTTAGTCTCTTAATTTTGAAAGTTTTTCTCATTAATCCTATGCTCCTTTAATTTTTTGCTTATGTCATATGTAAACATCTATCATAAAAACTTGTTTTAAAGATTTCAGTGATCAGTTTATGTAATTGTGGGTGTTTGTCCTATAATAATGGTCAAGTTCCAATATAATTTAATAGATATGTTCTCTAGAGTATTTTGTTTTGCACATTTATAATATAGACATGTTGTTTGTCAGTTGGTAAAAGAGAACAAGCTTCTTATTTATAATTCTGGGTTTCTGATCATTTTTGGTAATTGTATTATTGCCTGACAAGACTAAGATATTTTTGTTATTACCTTCATCTGCTGCTTACTGTGACTTTGGTCTCTGCCATTCCTTAATATATGGTAAGATCAAACTTTTTGAACTCAGTAAAAGTCTCAATTTTATGTTATAATTATGTAACAAAACTGTTTGATGTGTTTCTCATGGAACAGTACAGCTTGTTGCCATTCAATATAATCAAATGATTATCAGATACTTTAGTTTTATTCCATATTTCATTAAAAATAATTATTAGTTTCATGTTGGAAATGTGAATAAGAGACTTACAGCTTGGTAGAAGTATAATGAACTTAAACTCCCCCCACAAAAAATAACCCATTTCATGTAATTTTTTTTCTCAATATTGTAATATTAGAACTTCCTAAACAGGGTTGTCTTCTATTTGGACTTTAAATATCTTGACATTTTCAACACAAGTCACTCTGTTTGTTATATTTTCTGTATACAAATAAGACAGTGCAGAAGAGAATAAAATGGTTTTATTATCAACAAAGGAAATACAAATATAATGCTGATTTTAGGCAGATCATTTAGTAACTACTGACTTGGAAGTAAGCTGAACTTTAAACTCTTGGGTTTTTTGTAGGGACACCTACGCAGTATTACAAAATATTGAACCTGAACTCCAGTCTTCTTGAATATGAGGCCAGATGCCTTATCAGATAAGTCCATGAACTTTTCACTTGTGTGTAAATAGGTATACCTTATAAGACTAGACTGTGTTTGTGTACAAACTTCTCTTTCACAGTTTTCTTATCTGAAAACAATAGGAATAATAACAGCACCTCTCTCATATAACCTTTATAACCATTGAATATATACCCTTGAATATAACCATATAACTCTCATTATAACCATTGAATGATATTAGTATAAAATATTTAGCTTGGTACCTGGAAAATAATAGTATATATTTTAAAAAAGAAAATAGTACTACTATATAAATGTTAGGTATTCATTATTAGTCATTTTCTGTTAGTCTATATGAGATAAAGACCCTATGCTAAGCATAAAGCAATGATGAAAAAGTATTTTTTGTTAGGTGAGAAGAGCAAATTAGAGTTTAATATAATGACTTTCAAATTGGATTTTAGTCTGATATCTAGTCATTTTATACTTTCTCTCTCTTTCTCTCTCTCTCTCTCTCTCTCTCTCTCTCTCTCTCTCTCTCTCTCTTACATTTTTTATACCACATTTGGAATGGTTAGCTTTATGTGGAAGAATAGAAATGTTACAGGCCCATAGCCTCTCATTTCCTGAATAATTATTTGCATGTCTATCTATGCAAGAGTACAGTGTTTCTAGCATATGCAACAGGAGGCTAATGCTTTACATGGTTTTCTTTTTGTTATAAAATGCAAACTCATGACAGAAGTAAAATATCTAAAATATACAACATATATTCAATAAATGTGATATGTAATTTTGTTTCCATAGTGTTTGCAGATTCATAAAATTTGCTACAAAGAATACCATATTTAAGTCTATTCAGAGAGGTTATAAAATATAAATACCTCAGAGATCAAGTCTAATCTTCTCATATTACAAATATGAAAATTAAGGCCGCTGGAATTAAATATTTACAGAAAATCACAAAGATAGTAAGCACAAAAGCTCTAACTGCAGAGATGATCTTTCTATCAAACTGTACAATGAGGAACTTTGCTAGGTGGTGAATAGCTAACAATAATCTGAGGCATGTTTTGAACATAAGTCTTCTTTACATCAGTTTCAGCAATCTATCCTCTATATCTGAGCTTCTTAAAATGTGGTTTTTGACCCCATATGGGGTCCTGTAACAGAATGTGGGGGGGTCATGAAATTCTGATTTACTACCAGTAAATGATTGATTTATATACTGAATATACTTAGTCATGTAAAAATGTCTCAAGTGAAAAGAGGTAATGATTGGGAAAAGTTACAGTATTTTGTTTTGATATCTTTATCACAGAAAAATCTTTTTTGTTTTTCTTCTTTACCCATGAATCTACATAAAAGATCTAGAAGTCAAATACTTTATGTAGAGAAATTAACTGTATCTTCTTATTTCCAAGTACCAATATAGAGACTATATTTTTTTCTCATAGATCATTTTTAGTGAATAAAAAACCCTAAGAATTAATGAATCTTCTTTATATTGATGCCATATGAACTGCATCCACAGAAGGGAGAGAACAAAGATGTGTCCCCCAAAAAAGTAAAAATAACTGCAATAGAAAAATAAATGTCACCTACAAAAACAATTTGGAATGTAGGATTACTAGGGAAGAGGATGACAAGAACGAATTAGATCCTAGTGATACATCAGACCATGGAATACATGTCTGAATAGTAGTGAAATACAAGAAACTATACATAGGACTAAATTTCTTAACAATTTTTATTCTTTTAGTGAGTTATAAATAGAAATGTTGTGCTTAGGGCAGATACTTTCAACATATATGGTAAATACTCTTTCAGAAGCTGTTGAGGAAGTGATATGAAATAGAGAAGAGCAAATTTTATCTGGTGAGAATCAGGAATAGATTGTTTGATAGATTCCTATTTTAAATAATTTTTACAAACTGGTGCTAAAATGTTACCAAAGCCTTGTAAATACCATCAAAATTTAAAATTTTGGAAGCTTAGTGCAATACACCAGTTGAATCATGCTAGTTGAAGTTTGCTCATTCATTAAAGGCAGGGCAGGTTTATGTGAGATAATTTTAAAATTATTGTTTACCTTTATCACAAGGTTGATCTATTTTAGGTGTGGATAAAGAATTCTCCTATGTATTCCTTGGGAGTTGTGTTCTGTTATGACTAAAGTGCACCACATATTTGAATTATGGTTATTTTTTTTGAACCATCATCATTCCTTTAATCTGGAGAAATACTCAGACTTCAAATCTATTTATGCTTTTTCTGGAAATTATTGATCTGTTCTTTATTCCTGTCAAAATTAACTGGGCATAGAATGTGGGAGCATGCTAATAAACAAAGATTGTGATTGCCCAATAAAAAATGTGTGTACCACATTGCAATGAGAAGCTTCCTTCTAAGATGCGTGCCCTAGGTCGCTGATAAATAAGATTAGTGGAATTAGTTTGGGGGCAACAAAAATATTCTCCTTAAATTTAAATGAAAAGATACTTGCTCAATTACTTTTACTGTTTACTATTCTTCATGTGCCATAAACCAAAAAAGCTTTAGTTTGAAAGCACTGAAAATATATGTATTTATGTACTAGTTTCCTGTTAGTCTATTTTTTTAAAAGGACAATTTTCTCAGAAGTGATTATCAGTCCTAAATCAAATAATCAACTAAATACACCTTTTAAACATAGGAAAAAGTGAAAAAAATAAAGCCACATCTAAGATATCAATCTTTCATTAGAAACTTCCTTTTAGCAACTGCAGTAAATACCATGGTTTGGAGAGGAGCAACAATTCATATAGATAAATGAATGCATATATGCACACATATACATGTACACACATACACCACACACATGTATGTATATAAGTTTATATATACATAAACAAAATACTTTATTATATTTATATATTGATGGAGATGATAATGAAAATAATAAATAAATATAATTTGTCTTACAGCTTCTGTCTTTAAAAAATTGCTATCATCATATTTTCTTCTACTCACACAGCTAACATCCAACTTAGGTCCTACATTCATATCTCCTTTATTGAAATAGCCTCCTATTTTGTCTCACTGCCCTGAGTGTCTTCTATATATACGCCACTGTATCCTCCACACAGCTGCCAAAGTAACCTGCCTGAAAAATAGATCTAACCAAATCATCCCACCACTAAACAAACTATTTAAAATTATTTTATGGAATAAAACAAGCATTTCCGTAATAAGGTATAAACTTTTAGTGCATTTTTATTGAGGGATTTCATTAATAACTTGTTTAAATTCTTTTTTCTAAAATGGGAATAGGTAAGAATGTATTTCCTGTTAATCTGGGCAATTTATATTTTTGTAAATATTCATCCATTTTGGTTAGTTTATTGAATTTGCTACCACACAGTTTGGCAAAATAGCTCCTAGTTGTTCCTCTAATTTCCTCTTCATTGGTAGTTCACCTTTTTCATTTTTGATGCCAATGATTAGGTTTTGTTCTTTCCTTTTTCTAATCAAATTAACCAAAGGCTTATCTATGTTTTCTTTTTGTTTTTGTTTTCTTTTCTTTTATTTTCATAAAACTAACTATTAATTTTATTTCTTATTTCAATACCATTTTGTTTCAATTTCATTAATCTCTTCTTAAAATTTCAGAATTTCTCTTTTGGTATTTAATGAGAGGGTTAATTTTTTTTCTACTTCTTTTAGTTGCATGTCCAAGTCATTGATCTTCTCTTGTTCATGTAGCTATTTAGAGATATAAAATTTCCTGTAAAAATTGGCTGCATCCCATAGGTTTTGGTATGTTCTCTGTTTATTGTCATTGTCTTAGATGAAATTATGGATTGTTTCTGTGATTTCTTGTTTGACCTACTCATTTTTAGAATTAGATTATTTAATTTCCAATTGGTTTTTAGTGCATTTTCTCTGGCCCTTTATTAAATATAATTTTTATGGTATTGTGGTCTGAAAAAGAGGCATTTACTATGTAATAGTTGTATGATGCTGAATAGTACTTTATTTGAATATGTTCCATGAATTTTTTCACATATACTTAGAGTATATTACTGCAATAGGATCGTTAAATAAAAAGAATGAATGATAGTATAGCTGATATTATGTATTGACATAATTACTTTAAAAATAAATCAATTGATTGGTCAGAGCCAAGATGGTGGAGTGAAAATGTGACTCTCTGAGTCCTCCTCCGATCTTCTCTCAAACCAACAATAAAATAATCCTCTGAACTGATCTTCAAGTCAACGAATCCAGAAATATTTGGACACCGCTTTCTGAAGGACTTCATATCAGGTTTGTTTAACTCAGACAGAGGGATAAACTGTGGACTTAGTGTAGGCTGGAAGTGAGGGTGGGGCTCAGCTCATTGTGGCAGAAACTCCAAACTCCAAACACCTGAAGTTTATTTGAGGCACTCGGGACACTCTGCCCTAATTGGGCAGGTGTTCTGGCAGACTTGCCTTATTTAAGGAGTAATTCCTTAGCCCTAGCCCCCCCCTTGGTCCAGCACCTTAAGTTAATTCGCCTAATTGCCCCAGGGCAAAAAATTTGAGCTGCCGTTTTTTTTTCCAAGTCTTAAAGAGAAATCCACACTGTCTAAAAAAAAAAAAAATGAAGAAGCAAAAGAGAGCTGTCACCATAGAGAGCTTTTATCAAGAGAAAGAAGGGATGACCCCAGATCCTGAGGTTCCTTTAGACAAAACCCCAGAGGAAGTTATTAAGGACCATCACTGGTCGCCTTTTCAAAAGACCTTTCTGGAAGATTGCATAAAGAACCTCATAAGAAACCTGGAGGATAAATGGGAAAATAAATTGAAATCAGTGCAAGAAGGATGAAATATCTTGCAAGAAGGATATGATGCACTGCAAAAGAGATGAAAAAAACACAAATTGATTGAAAAATAAAATTAGTGAAGTGGAAAAAGAGTGCAATGAACAAAAAAAAAAAATTCAACTGGCCAGTTACAAAAGGAACTTAAAAAGGTAACTTAAGAAAACAACACTTTAAAAATAAGAATTGAACAAATGCAAGTGAATGACTCAAAAAGACTTCAAGAATCAGTCAAACTAAAACAAAAAAAATTAAACATTAGAAGAAAATATTAAATATCTCCTAGGAAAAACAACTGACTTGGAAAATACATCTAGGAGAGACAATGTAGGGATTATTGGACTTCCTGAAAGCCATGATGAAAAAAAGAATCTAAAGACTATCTTGGGGGTGGAGCCAAGATGGCGAACTGCAGACAGCCTTCTCTGTGAACTCCTGGGACCTTCCCTCAGACCCAGACAAAGTGAGCCTTCGAACTGGTTTTTGAGGGACAGCTCCCCCAAACATTTGGACTACAACGCATTTCTATAAAAAATCTACCTTGAAGGAACTATGGAGAAGGTTAGCCTCAGGGGAAATCGGACGCTGGTCGCGATCATACTCCAGACAAGGAGGAAGTCAGGGCTGCAATAGAGGAGTGGATCTTAGGCACCCAGGAAGCCCCTGGGAGAGCCCTGGGCCACTTTGCTCTGCTTACGGGCAGGTGCTTTGGCAGATCTGCCTTTGGTAAAGGGTGGATCGAGAGCAGCTGAAAACATGGTCCTAGTGCGAATCTAGCCCGACCAGCCTCAGACCGGAAGTCAACTCGGCAAACTGCCCCAGGGCAAATACAAATTGTTGCAGTTTTCTCTGCTTTTGACCAATATCCCAACTTTAAATCATGAGCAAGAAGCAGAAGAGAGCTCTCACCATTGAAAGCTTTTACGGAGAAAAAATAGAACAGTCCCCAGATCCTGACATTATGAAAACAATCCCAGATGAAGCCACAAAGGTAGACTTAAGTTGGTCTCCCTTTCAGAAGGCTTACCTGGATGATTGCATTAAGAATCTCAAAAGAGAGCTAGAAGAAGAATGGGGAAATAATTTGAGATCAGGGCAACAGAAATATCAGAAACTGGAAAATAGGACTGGTGAATTGGAAAAAGAAAACAGTTCACTGAAAAACAAAATTGGTGAATTGGAAAAAAAATGACAAATTCACCGGAAAATAAAAATGGTGAACTGAAAAACAAAATTGGTGAATTGGAAAAAGACAATAATTCACTGAAAAATAAAACTGGCAAAATGGAAAAAGAATGCATTGAATCCAGAAATTCAATTGGCGAGCTACAAAAGGAGCTAAAAAAGATAACTGAAGGAAATAATACTTTAAAAATTAAAATTGAACAAATAGAAGTAAATGACTCAATAAGACTTCAAGAATCAGTTAAACAAAAACAAAAAAAAATGAAAAAAAAAAGAAAATATGAAATATCTCCTGGGAAAAACAACTGACTTGGAAAACAGATCCAGGAGAGACAATTTAAGGATTATCGGACTCCCTGAAAGCCACGATGAAAAAAAGAACCTGGATGCTATCCTCCAGGAAATCATGAAAGAGAATTGCCCTGATGTTTTAGAATCAGAAGGCAAAATTGGCATTGAAAGAATTCACCGATCACCTCCAGAAAGAGGCCCCAAAATTAAAACCCCAAGGAATATCGTGGCCAAATTTCAGGACTATCGCACCAAGGAAAAGATATTGCAAGCAGCTAGAAAGAAACAGTTCAAATACCGAGGAACTGTAATTAGAATTACACAGGATCTGTCAGCTTCCACTTTAAAGGATCGAAGGGCCTGGAACCAGATATTCCGAAAGGCAAAAGAACTTGGATTACAGCCAAGAATAAGTTATCCAGCTAGAATGAACATCAACTTCCAGGGAAGAAGATGGTCATTCAATGATACAGGAGAATTTCACCTATTTCTAATGAAAAGACCTGATCTGAACAAAAAATTTGACCTCCAAATAGAGAACTCAAGAGAAGCATAAAAAGGTAAAAAGGAAAACTCTTGAGAACTATATTTCTACTATAGGTATCCTTTAAAGAATGGCAGGATAATTTGATTTTTCTTTGATAATAATGGAAAAGAAATTAGAGGTGG
>JAJPUD010014045.1:24056-41982 GCA_023553655.1 Myrmecobius fasciatus | reverse complement strand
CCTTTCCCTCCTGTTTCCTTATAAGTATGTCTATTATTCCCTCAGAGCCAAATCTGATGAGATGGAGATTAACCCAATTCTCATTCCCCTCCCTTTTTCCCCCTCAATCGTTATAGGTTTTCTTTGCCTCTACATGTGATGTAATTTCCCTTATTTTTCCTCCTTTTCCTCTTCTTCCAGTGTTATCCCTTTTCTACCTCTAATTTCTTTTTCAGTTTATCATATCATAATAATCATAAAATCAAAATAATCATATCATAATAATCATAAAATCACAGTAATCATATCTTAATCATAATGTAATAATAGATTCATAAAATCAACCCTCATTCTATAATTATCTATAACATAAATATAGTTCTCAAGAGTTTTTTTTTTTCTTGTTACCTTTTTATGTTTCTCTTGTGTTCAGTGTTTGTAGATCAAAGTCTTTTTTCAGTTCTGGTCTTTTCAGTAGAAATAGATGAAATTCTCCTGTATCATTGAATGACCATCTTCTTCCCTGGAAGATAATGCTCATTCTAGCTGGGTAACTTATTCTTGGCTGTAATTTACCCTTACCAATATCTGATTCCAGGCCCTTTGATCCTTCAAAGCAGAAGCTGCTAGGTCCTTTGTGATCCTAATTGTGGCTTCTCCATATTTAAATTGTTTCTTTCTGGATTCTCATAATATCTTTTCCTTGGTATGATAGTTCTGGAATTTAGCCACAATATTTCTGGGGGACTTAATTTTTGGGTTTCTTTTAGGAGGTGATCGGTGGATTGTTTCAAGGAGTATTTTGCCTCCTGGGTCTAAAATATCATGGTAGTTTTCTTTTATGATTTCCTGGAAGATATTGTCTAGGTTCTTTTGTTCATCATGGCTTTCAGGAAGCCCTATAATCCTTAGATTGTCTCTCCTAGATCTATTTTCCAGGTCAGTTGTTTTTCCTAGGAGATATTTCATGTTTTTCTCTATCTTTTCATTTTTTTTGTTTTTGTTTCACTGATTCTTGAAGTCTTGATGAGTCATTCATTTCCAATTGTTCGATTCCAATTTTTAATGTCTTATTTTCTTCAATTACTGTTTTTAGTTCCTTTTGCAATTGACCAATTACATTTTTTTGTTCATTGCATTCTTTTTCCATTTTTTCTATTTTATTTTGCAGTGATCTCATTTCGTTTCCCCATGTTTCTTCTAACTCTCTTTTAAGATTTTTTATGTAATCTTCAAAGAAAGCCTTGTGACATGGAGACCAGTTTATGTCTCTCTTTGGGGCTTTTTCTGGAGTTGCTTTACCTTTAGGGGCCTCAGGATTTGAGGTCTGTTCTTCCCTCTCTCCATAGAAGTTGTCTATGGTGAGAACTCTTTTTGGTTTTTTATTCATTTTTTTTTAAAATATGTGAGGTCTGTTTAAGGCAAAGGTGGGGCAGCTGCTTTAATTTGCCCTGGGGCAGTTCTGCTGATTGAGTTATTTCAGGAACTGGGCAGTTCTGGTGATTGAATTATGTCAGGTGCTGGGCAGTTCTGCTTTAGTTCACCCTGGGGCAGTTCTGCTGATTGAATTATTTCAAGTACTGGGCAGTTCTGCTGATTGAATTTTTTCTGGTGCTGATCAGTCCTGCTGATTGATTGATCATCCTAGGATGCTGTGTAATGGCAGCTAGGTCCAATGCTCATCAGGAGTTCAGTGGTTCACAATCTACCCTCTACAAAAGGCAGACCCTCCAAACCACCTGCCCACAATCAGGACAGATTGGCCCAAGAGGCCCCCAGAAGACTCCCAGGTGTGTGAAAAGCACAATGCTCCTACTCCTGTTGCGACTCCTGTTCCAGCTCCCTGCTCCAGCTCCCTGCCCTGGTCTCCCTGTGCTGCATTCTGGGTTCAGCAGACTACCCCCATGCCCAATTAAAACAGACCTGTTTTGAAGTTCTTCCAGAGTATCTTCTTCTAGAATTGTGTTGTCCTCCAGATATAGTGCATTTTTTTGCTTCAAAATCAGTCTAGAGGCTTCATATGTTGTTGGTTTGAGGGAAGATTAGAGGAGGTTACAGAGACTCCTGTCTGAAATCCGCCACTATGGCTCCCGGGTTCTTTCACTGTATTGTGATTTTTATGTGATAGTTGTTAAATAAGTAATTATTGACTTGAATTAAGTAAAAGTGTATAAGGCTGTTGTTTCAAAGATATGGAATACATTTTGGTTGGGTCTCCCAATTCTTCAGTTTTAAAAACCTAGTGATGAGATTATCTAGCTGTGAGGTTCATGGTGTCCCAAATCTCATAAGACTAAATCTAAGTAAAAGTATAGTTGATATTTTTGATTAGGAAATAAATCTCCAATGAAGATTTGTGCTCCTTTCAGTGGAAACCATGATTGTTTTCAATAAGGAAGCAAACTTGGTAAATAGTACCAATAAATATTCAGACAGGAAAATTGAGAGCAAGAGCACACAGTAATTGGCTTGAGTCAACTGGGGATTACTTTCTTGGTCTGGTCACTTTCTCAAGAAAATGACAAGATCTGGCTATTCACTCATGATAACAATGAAAATGGGCATTTCTTTAGAAATGTATATTTATTACATTGTTTGACTCGACAACAATGTGAATAGTAGATTGTTCCCTATTTTATATGGGAAGATTAAGGCGGAAAAAAGTTAAGGACTTGACTGGAATTCTTTAGATACTAATCAGTTAAAATAGAATTTGGACCCAAATAGTTCCAACTTCATGACCTGAATTCTAGACTGTTTGCTGAAGATAAAAAAATCCAAGTTTCAACTCCTTATTAATAAAGCAATAGTAAACAGGAGACAATTTTAAAGATTGAAAATCTTCTGAATCTGAATCCTAGCTCTTACAAATTGCCTAATTATGATGACTAATTTGACCTGTGTGAGCCTCAATTTTTCTTTATCACATAGTAATGTCTGATCATAAATACTTAAATTTTATTTCTTAGGGATGCTTTAAAGAAATTACTTGGTAGGTGTTAAAATAAATGGGAACTAGTCAAATGCCATCACCTACTTCTTACCATTATCTATTTTGCAGTTATGCTCAATTGATGCTGCCTAAATATATGTATCTTCTCACCATCTTTGATGTAAATATTCAATGCTTTCTAAATGAAATGCTATTCAATCTGCTCCAGCAGCCAAATGTCACTCCCTTCCAAGGAGCAAGGGAGTATGCGATCTTGCTGACAGGGTAAACAAAATACCTTAAAACAAACCCAGCACTGTTATTTAATTATCTTTAGGGTAATTTTCCTAAATCCAGAGCTTTTAGGAATACATACATGCACACATAAACATATTATATATGTGTATGTATATACACACATATGCATATATATATATACACACACACATTATATGTTTACAAACACATGCACACACACAAAAATTATTGTTCCATATCACCTGTTCAGTTCTGCTCATGTATAAAATAGAATGGTACAATGAAAAATGCACCAAGTTTGTAGTTAAAGAATGTGGTTTCAATCAAATCTGAGTTAATTAGTAATTACACAACATATATAAGCACCCAATATGTGCCAGGCACTGTGCTAAGTGGTAGAAATAAAAAAAGAGATAAATACAAAAGAGTTCTTGGAGAATTCATATTCTTGGAGAATTCGTGGGGAAACAACATACAAAGAAATATGTACAAACAAGTAATTCACGGTATAAATAGAAAAAACATATTAACAGAAGGAAGAAACTCAAATTAGGAGTATTGAAAAAAACTTCCTGTATAATATGAGATTTTAGTTGAGTCTTATGGGAAACCAGGGAAGCAAGTAGGAAGAATTGATGAAAGAGGGTGGTCTAGGAATGGGACACAGCCAAAGAAAATGTCTTCTTCCTTTTTCATTCACTACCTTTTTGAATTTGAATAGTCACTTAATCTCAATGGACCTAAGGTTTTTTTTTTTTTTGTTTGTTTTTTGTTTGTTTTTTGTTTTTGTTTTGTTTTGCTTTGCTTTGTTTTTTAATCTGTAAAACATTTGACTAGACTCGCCTGAACAACTCAATATCCTGTTGCTTTGGTTTGGTCTAGGACTGACTATAAGGATTCTTCAGTGTGGTATATCTCTGTCTTTGGGAAGACTTAATAATCTGTTTCCTGTTGAAGTACTTGGGCTGGTGTTCAAACATTTTCATCAGTGATTTAAATAAAAGCATAGATGGTGGGGTCACCAACTTTCAAAGTGACACAAAACTAGGAGAGGAGAATCAAACAGAATGTTGAAGGTAGGCTTAATAGGCATGACTAGTTTTATTTTACTTTATTTCTACAAATTGAAGATATGTGGTAACTCTGCATTAAGCAAATTTTTCCAATTGCATGAGCTTATACCAAGTGGTTTTTTTTTGGTCATATTTTGATAATTATTGCAATATTTCAAATTTTAAAATTATTATGTTATCTATCATGATGATCTATAATCAGTGATCTTTTACATTACTATTAAAATTGTTTTAGGTGTCACAAATCCTGCCCATATAAGACAGTGGCAAACTTCATTGCTATATAATTTTGAGACTCACCCGATCAGTTAACATCAAAGTGGGACCTTCCATTAGCCAAAAAATTATGACTTGCTGAATGCTCACATAATAGTTAGTATTTTTTTAGCAATGAAATATTTTTAAATAAGTATATAATTTTTAAAATTAATGCCATTATCCACTTAATACATTACAATATAGTTTCAACAATTTATATGCATTAAGAAACCAAAAACTTTGTGTAACTTACTTTATTGTGATATTTACTTTATTGCAGTGATAATTTTTTGAGGCATGTAATATTTTTTGATGTATGTATATATGATATTAATAAGTTAGACTGAATCTAACAAGCTGAAACTGGAAAAAAGCTAACATTAATATAATACTTTAAGGTTTGCCAAGCACTTTATATACTTTATCTCATTTAATCCTTACAGCATTATAACTACTGTTATTTAACATTGTACTAGAAATACTGACTTTAGCAGTAAGAAAAAAAGAAATTAAAGGAATTAGAATAGGCAATGAGGAAATAAAACTATCACTGGAAGAAAAACTGGAAGAAAAAAAGGTCAAGAAAATCAAGAGAATTAGTGAAAAAATAATACAAAGGATGATGGTGGCTTAGCAGTACCAAACATATAACTCTATGATAAAACAGCAATAATCAAAACCATTTAGTACTGACTAAGAAATAGAGTGCTGGATCAATGAAATAGATTACATACATGCCACACAATAATCGAGGCTTATAGCAATCTAGTATTTGATAAATCCCCAAACTCGCACTTGGGGAATAAGAACTCACTATTTGACAGAAATTGCTGGGAAACCTAGAAAATAACATGTCAGAAACTCAGCATAGAGTTACATCCACACCATATACTAAAATAAGGCCAAAATAGATACTTGATATGGACATAAAGGATGATACTATAAACAAATTAGGAGAGCAAGGGATAATATACTTATCAGATCTTTGGAGAAGGGAGAAATTTAGGACTAAAGAACTAGAGAACCTTATGAAAGCCAAAAATGGACAACTTTGTATTACATTAAAAAGTTCTTGCATAAACAAAACCAACAGAAACAAGATCAAAAGGGAAGCACAAAGCTGGGGAAAAAATCTTTATGTACAATACTTCCGATAAAGGTCTCATTTCTAAAATATATAAAGAACTGTGTCAAATTTATAAGACTACAAGTCATTCCCCATTTAATAAATGGTCAAAGAGTATAAACAGACAATTTTCAGATGATGAAATTAAGGCTGTTTATAGTTATATGAAAAAATGTTCTAAATTGCTATTGATTAGAGAAATGCAAATTAAAATAACTCTGAAGTACTACCTCACATCTTTTAGATTGACCAAGATGATAGGAAAAGTTAATGATAAATGTTGGAGGGGATGTGGGATAATTGGGATACTAATGCATTGTTGGTGGAGTTATGAAATTAGCCAACCATTCTGGACAGCAATCTGGAACTATGCCCAAAGGGCTATAAAACAATGCATACCCTTTGCCCCAGCAGTGCCATTACTGGTTCTGTATCCAAAATAAAGCAGGGGAAAGGATTGGTTTATGCAAAAATGTTTGTAGCAGCATTTTTTCGTGGTAGTAAAGAATTGGAAAAGGAGTGGATGCCCATCAATTGGGGAATGGCTTAACAAGCTGTGGTACATGAAAGTAATGAAATATTGCTGTATAAAAAATGATGAACAAGCTGATTATAGAAAGGACTGGGAAGATTTATATGAACTGATGCTGAGCAAAACAAACAGATTGAGGAATTCATTGTACACAATAACAATAAAAATGTGCGATTATCAACAATGAAAGGCTCGATTCTTGTCAGTTGCTCAGAGATCCAAAGCAATCCCAATGGACTTTAGACAGCAAATGCCATCTGCATCCAGAAAAAGATCTAAAGAGAATGAATGTAAATCAACACATACTATGTTCACTTTTATTTTTTTTAATCTCTCTCATGGTATTTTCCTTTTGCTCTGATTTTTCTTTCCCAACATGATTCATAAAAAAATATGCCCAGCCACTCTATGACGTGGGTATGATTATTCCCATTTTATACATAAGGAAACTGAGGCAGGGAAAGGGAAAGTGAATTGCTGAAGGTCACACAACTAGTGAATCTCCGAGGTCAGATTTAAATTTGGTCTTTCCTTCCTCAGGTCCAGTGATCTTATCCACCAAGTCACTAACTTCAGTTGGGTCCAAAAAATATCTATTGTTCAAACATATGATGGAGGCAGGACTTGGGGGAAAGGGGAAGGTGATGAATAGAAAGTACATAGTCTGGAAAGGATCTTGGGGCTTTAGTCAATTAAAAGTTCACTACGAGGCATCAGCATTTTGTTAAACTTTATTAGCAGAGTCATAGTATGCAGAAATAGAAAGGTCATATTCTTATTGTATCATTAACACTGGAGTCCCATGATCCCATTCTGCCTCCAACACTGAAGTATTTTTTTTTAATTTTATTTTATTTGTATAACATATGTGTGGGTAATTCTTCAACAATAACCCTTACATAGTTTTCCGTTACAAATTTTTCCCCCCAACTTCCCCACCCCTTCCCTAGATGGCAGGATATCCACTACATGTTAATTATGTTAAAATATTGGCAAATCGAATATATGTATACATATTTCCAAACTTATCATTGTTGTGCAAGAAAAATCTTATCTACACAAATGATATATCAGATAAAGGAAACACAATGTAAGCAAACATCAATCAAGGAGTATGAGAATGTTATGTTGTGGTCCACATTTCGCATCCCTCTCTCTGGGTGTATATGGCTTTCTTCAGTGAACAATTGGAGGTGGTTTGAAACATATCATTGTTGAAGAGAGCCATGTCCATCAGAATTAATTGTCATATAGTACTGTTGTTGCCGTGTATAATGATCTCCTGGTTCTGCTCATTTCACTCAGCATCAGTTCATGTAAGTCTCTCCAGGCCTCTCTGAAATCATCTTGCTGGTCATTTCTTACAGAACAATAATATTCCATAATATTCATATACCATAATTTATTCAGCCATTCTCCAATTGAAGGGCATCTATTCAATTTCCAGTTTCTAGCCACTACAAAAAGGGCTGCCACAAACATTCTTGCACATGTGGGGCCTTTTCCTTTCTTTATGATTTCTTTGGGATATAAGCCCAATAGAAATGCTGCTGGGTCAAAGGGTATGCACAGTTTGATAACTTTTTGAGCATAGCTCCAAATTGTTCTCCAGAATGGCTGTATCCATTCACGGCTCCACCAACAATGCATCAGCAACACTGAAGTATTATGGTGAGTTCTGGACACCACAGATAAAGAAGAAATTGACAAACTGAAAAGTGTCCAGATGTGGGAAACCAGAATGTTGAACGGTTTTTAGTTCAAGTATCATTTGAAAAATGTGTACCTGGTTAACCTGAGGAAAAAAAGAATCAGAGGGGATATTATGCCTATATTCAAGTAATTTAAAGGCCTGCAGCATGGATGAAGGATTAGACTTGTCCTCTTTGTTCCAAAAGCAATAAGCGGAAATTGTAAAGAGGCTTAAGGTTAGGAAAAATCTGAGAGCTTTCCAAAGGTGCCAGTGTTCTCCTTGGGTCTCTTATTGCTAGGGATAAAGGCCCTGACCTTGAGTAAGACTTAACTCCCTGCTCAGTGGAATGTGGTAAAGAGAGCAGAAAGCATGATTAGAATATAGAATACAGGAGATACTTAAAATGAGTTATTAGTCTGAAAGGAGAGACTATAGTGAGCTAAAGCAGCTTCTTGAGCTAGGAATTGACTTCAAAATGATCAGAAAAATTCTATCTCAATAGTGGGGAGTCAAGGGTGAAGAGACAGAGACTGAGAGAAAAAGATACAGAGAGAGAAAGTGAGAGAGATAGAGATACAGAAAGGAAAAGAGACAGAGAGAAAAAAAAAAGACAAGAAGAGGGGGGAAGAGAGAGACAGACAAAGACAGAGACAGGAATAGAGAGAGATAAAGACACAGACACACAGAGAGAGATGGAGACAGAGACACAAAGACAGACTCACAGAGAAAATAAAATAGAAAGAGAAAAATAGACAAGGACAAGGATAGACAGAGACTCAGAAAGAGAAAAAGAGATAGGGAAAGAAACAGATTTAAGAGTGAGAGAGAGAAACAGAGACAGAGACAATGAGAGTGACAAAGACTGAGAGAGCGACAAAAATAGAGATACAAAAAAAAACAATCAGAGATACAGAAAGAGATGGAAAGAGAGATACAAAGAGAGAGACAGAGAGACAGAGAGACAAAGACAGAGACAGATACAAAGAGGCAAAAACATAGTAAGACAAACACAGAGAGACAGAGACACACATGCATACACACTCAGGGACACACAAAAAGACACAAACACATAGAGCCAGAGAGAAAGAAAGAGAGATAGAAACAGAAAGAACACTGTTGTAGGTTAACCCAAAAGAAATTCAGCAAAGGTAGTGTAGACTTTGGATATTTATGGGAGAAATTTAACCCCACAGGTTTGACATCATAACTTGATTTTCTGATTGGATACAGTAAAATGAAATTACCTAAAACCTCTACAGGGATTGGGACTATAAGGCTGAGTTGATCCCTATCAGTGTCCATCCTTGTTTTCCTGAGGGAATAATATCAGTACTTCAGGCTTTCTCTGCCAACCTCACTTAGTTACCTAGGACCACCTCACCAGGACTCAAAGTCTGCTATATATCTTGTCACTTTATTTGTTGGTTTCCATATACAAAATTCCATCTCCCCATGCCAGCTGGAATGTCTTCCTACAATCTCACCTGAATCCTCCTAGATCTGTGATTTATTAATATTTTCTGCTGCCCTAGACAAAATTTCTTTATATATACTTTGAACATATATTATATTGACTTATCTGTGTACATGCTGTCTCCTCTAGTCAGTATAATATTAGTACCCTGCATATGCAAACATCTTTTTTTTTATATTTGCTTTATTCCATAAATTAAAAATAAATTTAAAAATAAAACAAAGAAAAACAAAAGAGAGCTAGAGAACCAGATAGAGAAACAGAAACAGATGTCTCTGGATCCTAATATAGTTCATATCATAGACTGAATAAATAATTATTCAACTGAATTGCAGTAACCTTCTCATTATCCTGATCAGACAATTATCCTGTCTGCTTACCAACAGGGATTGACCCAGACTAGAAAAACCTTGTATCTAAAAGGATCCCACATTTTCCACAGCATTTCCACATTTTCTTGTTAATATAGAATACTTAATAATAACAAAAACATTGAAATCAACAGAAATTTGTAGACTTCATTTTAGCAACTGAAAATCAGCCAAACACTAAAACCTAGAAAACATCTTGTTATTCTTTTTAAATGCTTCTATTGTTTTTTGTTTTAAATACCCTTATTCTAAACACAGCTGTCCAAGCTATAAATATTGCCCACAACCCCATGAGACAGTGGTCATGCCAGGTCCCAGCTGGAAATCCCACCTTACCCCATGGTTTCTTATGAGGTGGCACATTTTTATAGAGCCCATAACAATTTTTTGAACCCCATTAGTTCAAAATGCCTACATACAGTAAGTTAATCCTAGATGTTTAATTGACCAATAAATGATTCTGTATTGAGGGACAATTTCAGAAAAGCCGCACATTAAACTTAGTGGGGTATAGCGAGGAACAGGAATTTGGAGGATTGAGGGAGGGTCATTGAGATGGGAGTTTTTGTTGAATATTGCTGTTGTTGTTTTTCCTTCCTTCTTGTAGAGGACCATGACATCAGGAAGGTGATGCTATCACTTGAAGTGAACTCAATCTAAGTGAGGGAGAGCAAAATCACTAACCTAACTTTCTTCTCCAGAATCATCTGGATCTATTGGTAAGATATAGATCAAGACCACTGGAGATAGCCCTGGGTATAGTAGGAGGCCTTGGCTTTAAAACAAAATTAATAATAGCTTTTTATTTTCAAAATACGTGGAAGATAGTTTTCAATATTAACTTTTGTAAAACTTTGTGTGCTAAATTTTTCTTCCTCCCTTCTCCCACTTCCTCTTTTAGACAATTAGTAATTCAATACATGTTAAACATGTGCAATTCTTCTACATGTATTTCCACAATTATCATGCTGCAAAAGAAAAAAATGAGAAAGGAAAAAAAAAGCAAACAACAACAACAATAAAATTGAAAATACTATATTGTGATCCATATTCAGTCCCTGTAATACTCTTTCTGGATGCAGATGGCTCTCTCCATCATAAGACCATTGGAACAGACCTGAATCACCTCATTGTTGAAGAAACAAGTATATCAGAGTTGAGCATCATATAATCTTGTTGCTATGTACAATGTTCTCCTGGTTATACTCACTTCACTTAGCATCAGTTCATGTAAGTCTTTCCAGGCCTCCCTGAAATCATCGTGCTGTTCATTTCTTTTTTTTTTTTTTCTTTTTTTTTTTTGCATGAGAAAATCCATAAATGGGGTTTATTCATCAAATCAGGTACTTATGATAGTGCCTTGTACATATTAGGTCATTAAAAATGTTTGTTTCTTTGAAATGGATATATCAATATTTATTGTATTTATGATTTAGTTCAATTCAAATTCAGTTCGCCATCTTGGCTCCGCCCCCCTGTTCATTTCTTACAGAACAAAAATGTTCTATAACATTCATATACCGTAGCTTATTCAAACATTTCCCAACTGATGGACATCCACTCAGTTTCCAATTCTTTGCCACTACAAAAAGGCCTGCTATAAGCATTTTGGCACACATAGGTCCTTTGCCCTTTTTTATGATCTCTTTGAAACCTTGGCTTTTTTAAGCTAAGGTCTTTCCCAAGTCTCAGTTTGTCTGAGGTAATGCCCATTCAGTGACTAAGGTTAGTTAAATATGAAACAAAGAATGATATCTTTTACCTAGTCAAAAGAAAAATCAGTCTGGGTGGGTAGAGATCCTCAGAATTTCTTGTCAAAAGTGAAGCAATTTCTATTCAGACTCTGAGCCATCAGAGTCCAAACAACGACCAAATGAGGCTTAGATTGGGACCTATTTTTGGCCAATCAAGGGGAATTAGGGTGATTTGTGCTTAAGGAATGGTCCACCAAAACAAACACAATAGCAATAATAAAAATCTGGCTCTTAAATCCCAAGATATCTTGTGATGTTTCAGAGATTAAAATTTATCTTCCTTTGGGTAAAGCATCCTCAGGTAAGAGTATAATTTCAATTTTGTCCTTGTTAGGAAAAAAAATAATATATTGTGTGCCTTCAAAGAAAGGGAAATACTTTCAGATTAGTACCATAAAATGTTCATAATGGAAGGCACTTTAAGTTTATCTAACCCAATCTCCTCTTCTCTGGAAACCCTGGAGTGCTATATAAAGTCCTGAGCCAAATGGAACATTTCATGGGAAGATAATATCCAAAAAATTTACTCCCATATTATAGTCACTCACTTAGTGCTTAGGATGTGCCAGGCTTTCATGGCATAGAGAATACAAAGAAGAAAACAGCAAAGATGTTTTGTTATTATTACTTCTAGTTAATTATTGTTATTATTATTAATAATAGCTAACATTTATACAATATTGCTTTTTATGTTCCAAACACTCTACTAAGTGCTTTACAATTATAATTTCTTTTCATACTCACAACAATTCTGGGAAATACCCTGCTATTATCTCTACTTTACAAATGAAGAGCAAAAAGGTAAATTTATTTGTTTAAAATTATACAACTAGTAAGTGTCTGAGGCTTTATTTGAACTAAGGTCTTTCTGATCACATTGGGCACTCTATCCACTGAATCACCTATCCCAGCAGAACACTTTCCTTACCCTCAAAGATCTTATTATCTAGTGATAGTGATGTAGCATATAGCACCAAATACTGGTAGGCACTAATATTGAGGTCCAGCCATGTGGGGAATTCACAATGGCTATTTTCTTTGGCAAAATGTAGATTTATTTAGAAGACAAAATGAAGGGACATAATAGACACCAGAAAAGGTAAATATGAAATAGAGTGTTAGAGCATAGAAACAAGTTTTTTAGTGAAATTTTTAATTACACAGGAGAACGGGAACATTCCATGAGGTTGGTGCATGCCCTTAGCTGACAGGCTAAATCCTGAAAGAGATTTAACACCGAATAGAGTTAGCTAACTATAAGCAGGAGAAACAGGGTCAGGAAAGGAGAGGCACTATAAGGCATGATGAAGTTAGGCAGAATACCCCATGGCATGAGGAAGGGGCAAGAGGAAAGGCAGAGTGTCCTGGAAGACTGACCCAAAGGAAGGAAATATCAAAGGCACTGGCCATAAGCTGTTTTATATGGAAAATTTAGCCCTAGAGACTTGACATAACTTGGATTTCTAACTGGATTATCTCCAGAGAGGGTAGGATCACAGAACTGAACTGATCTCAATTATCATAGCCTTCTTCCCACCTGCCTTAGGGAAAAAAATGTTTTTCTCTATGCTTTTATTTCTCTCCATCCACTATGCCCACCATTTCATAAAATATTTATGTTGAATGAGGAGGAAGATGGGATTAACTGCTGGGGAGATCAGGATAAGCTTCCTATAGGAGTTTAATCTTGAAGGAAATGAGGATAGCTAAGTGGTGCAGTGAATAGAGCTCCAGCCCTGCATTCAGGAGGACCTGAGTTCAAATATGGTCTCAGACATTTAACACCTCTTACCTCTGTGACTCTGAGCAAGACATTTAACTCCAATTGTGAAATGAAGGTTTCTAAGTAGCTGAGATAATAAATGAATACATTCCAGGTATAAAATTTAGCTTCTTTGGAGTACTAAAATGTGCTAATACAGTTACCTTTACAAAAAAAAAAAAAAAAGTTTCTAGCCATAGTTTTTCCATCGAATTCATAATTAGGGCCAGGGTTTTGTTGCAAAGTAGCTATATTTAGAGGAGACTACAGAAAATAATGAGTTGTGATTTTGATTGTACAAATTAAATCTTGGTTACATTTCTATCTTGACAATATTTTCATTTCTTCAGTAGCATACAAATAACTGATCTTAGAGCCTAGTTAGAACAAAATAGTTCATTTAACATTTCAGAAGTGCCTACTATTTGCTACTGTGTTAAGAGCTGAGGACAGAAAAAGAAGTTACCCTTAATTGTTTCCTCCCAAAGAGGAGAGTGAATCCTCTCAACAACATATGCTTATCTGTAGTACTTGAATCATTTTCATATCACAAAAATAAAAGTTTGTTCAGTTCATTTAATTTCCAACCAGATGGACTCATTTCTTCTCCCCAACCATACTATAAACTTACTTTCTCACTTCTCTAAGTCTCAGATCAGGGGGACAGCTAGGTGGTGCAGTAGATAGAGCACCAGCCCTGACGTCTGGAGGACCTGAGTTCAAATCTGGCCTCAGACACTTAAGACTTCCTAGCTGTGTGACCTTGGGCAAGTCACTTAAGCCCAATTGCCCAGCCCCCCCCAAAAAAAGTCTCAGATCTCTCTTTCCCTATGCTCCCTATTGCCCTATTCTCATCCAACTCTCCTGCCAGATTTGCCTTGTAGTTCATCTAACCAGGATCTATCTAAAGCTCTCTATGGTGATTTAACTAACTGGAATAAATGAACAAGTCATACACAGGAATGGCAGGTATGGATAGGCTATGACAATCAGAATGACTAAAAAACATAAGTTCATATAATATAAGGATCAAATGAGGGAACTGGTCATATTTATCCTAAACAAAATAAGACTAAGTAGGAACTGTATAGTTGTATTTAATTAAATGAAAGACTGTCCTGTTTGGGAAGGATTAGACTTTTTTTGTTTTGCCTAAAAGGCAAAAGCAAAAACAATGGGTGAAGGTTGCAAGATGGATAATTTGGGCTGCTGAAATAAACAATAAAACAGACAATTAAATGGGGGGGGAGAGAAAGGGAGAAACAACAACCTAACTCTTCTTAATATCTAGAGTTATCAAAAAAGAAAAAGAAAAAAGAATAGTGTTTTCTCAAGAAGATGTGCATTCTCATATCCTTAAAGTTTTCACAGCCCTTTTGCTGTGTATGTTTCAGTAGGGATTCTTTTTGTGTAACAATTGGACTAACCAGTCCTTAATATTATTTCCAACTTTCAGATTCTGTGATTTTGTATTAAAAGGAAAATTACCTTGGGAGGTGTGTGAAGGATAAATGATGAATGACTAAAAAAAAATATTTGGGCAGATAGACCAATTATAAGGCTATTGCAAAAGTTCTGAAAAGATAGGATGCTGGTCTGAACAAGGGTGGTTGTTGTGGAATGATATGTGAAAATAATGAAATGAGGATGATGGCAAACTTGGGTAACTGAAAGGATAATGGTTTCCTCAACAGATCAGAATGTGCTAATCCAAAAACATAACACATGGTAGTGTCTTCTGATGGCCTATGCAGGAACAAAAGTACAGAATATATGCATTGCATTTGTTATAGGGACAGTGGCTCTTAATCAGAGAAGAGACCATCTGTGCAGACAGCTTTCCTGCTCCAACAAGCTTATTATCAATAATGAGCCTTTCCTTCTAACTGAGCATTTTGTGGTCCTCTTCAGTGAGCTGGAGCTTATATATATATATATATATATATATATATATATATATAAATTGGATTTTCTTAGTTTCTAGGACAGATGCCATTAGTCTATGGAAATACTGATCTAATTTATCTTTAGCCTTCTCAGTTTAAAAGAATAAATCAAAATCAATCATCTCACACCTCTACTCCTCCTTTCTTTCCCCTCTGACTTTTATCTGGTTTGGCTATGTTTCATTTAGATGCTTCATTTCACACAGCACTACAATTTAGCTCCCTCACAAAAATATCATGAAATCTCCTTGGTCTGAGGGAGTCTAGCTTCTATCACCTTGGCTAAGCAGATCAGTGAGCTGCCTGCCCTTACAGACCACCCAAGGTCTCCCAGCTGGTGTGGGAGGTAGAAGCCCTTTTGCTCCCCTCCCACTCCTTCATGAGGCAAGACACTCTGCTTATGAATGGAATGTAAAAATGTGGCTCCTAGGCTAAAGAAATAAAGTTCTATAAGATGTAGATGAGACACTGGTCTTGTTTTGTCTGTGAAGCAATTTGATCATCCTTTAGTGAAACCCAAAAAAGTCAGAAAATGTTGAAGTAACTTAATAGCATTATTTTTTTCTTATTTTAGAATTAATTACTCATTTACATTGTATATATCTTACATGCAAAATTTTGTGTGTTATTATCCTCATTATCATATGTTTCTTGAGAGCATGTTTTGCCTTTCTTTTTGTCTCTAGCACTTTGCACAGTAAGTGGTACAAAGTAAATGCTTGTTGACAGACTGACTGACCTAACCAAGATTTTGCAATACCTGAAATACCATGATTTGAGAAAGATTACAATTGTGGTATTCCCCAAAGCAATAGAAATACAAATATTTAACATAGATTGCACCAAATCACTATTACTAATTTTTGAGTAAGATTGTGTAATGGAAAGAACATGGCTTTGGGTTTCTCTCTAACTCAGTTTTATCATCCATAAAATGGGTCAAAACTATTAAAATACTTACCCCCTAGGTTGGTGATTATGTACAGGGGAAAATTTCTTTGTCATTTAAAACCTTTCACAATCTGGTGTTCTCATCTTTTGGTTAGATGATATGTAATGACTTCTATTATTAAAAGTAGGATCAGACACAGGTCTGAAAGGAAACTGGAAAAGTGCTTTGCAAGCTATTCATGCACCAATGTGATGCATTCAAGCCAATAATTATGGATTTTATCCAGTCCTGCTGCTTTCTAATTTAGCAGAGAAGGTTTCAGTTACCTCTCTTGATATAACTGCTTTCATTCATGTTATTAATGGAGTGCCAGCATTCTCTTTCTTGTTTGATCCAATTTGTGTTTTCTTTGGGTTGGATTTCTTACAATCATACAGATGATGAAAATTTTTTCCACAGGCTCCTTGGGGAGGGGCACTCTCTCTCCCCTTCTCTCTGCCTCTGTCTCTCTCTATCTGTCTCTGTCTCTCTATCTATCTCTGTCTCTCTCTTTCTCCTGTTCATCCCTCCCTCTTTATTTCTCTCTGTCTCTTTCTGCCTTTTTCTGTTCCTCTGTCTCTGTTTCACTATCTCTGCCTTCTTCTCTGTCTCTTTCTCCTATGATTTTTGTTTTCTTTCTTAAGTGAACAAAAATATCTATATTTTTTAATTAAAAATTTAATTTAAAAAGTATCTATAGCACAAGTCTTGATGAATCCATTGTAGTTTTTAAAATATTTTCTTTACTCATTTTTAATTTCTTTGCAGCCTTCAAGTATTGGATTTTTTTTATAAAAGTATAAGAAAACTGAGTTTCTAATATATAAGTATTTCTAATACATAAGTGCATTTTGTTCACTTCTAAAAAAATTGTCATCTTTGTTGTTTTTGATTGGGAAATATGTTTTAGCATTCTACTATGATTTTTTTTTACTATATATAGCTATGCATTAATTGCATATCTAAGATGGTGGAGCTGGATCTCCCTTCTTAGGAATATTTCCTAAGGGCAAATGAAATGGAAGAAAGATCACTTGATTATAAGATGCCTTGATTAGTCAAATCGAAATTCATCAAATTCTTAGAATTTATAAATTTAGTATGTCTGAAATACTTAAATGAGAGGTATGAATTCAAGATGGCAGATGAATTCTCCCAAATCCTTGCCAATAACTTTAAAATAATGTCTCAAAAAGAATTGTGTAATGGCAGAATGAAAAAAGGGTTGGGGTGAGACATTTTTTTTCTAATAGAAAACAACTTAGTAAAGTTCTTTAACACCCAAATAGGGGTAGGCTGGGAGCCTAGTTCAGGTTGTGACAATATCAATCTAGTCCTTGGAGGTGATTTCAATAACAGCAGCAGCTTTGGGACATCTCAGCCAACACATTGTAAGGTACTGGACAGAATAACAGAAAGAGATTACAAAGGACTCTTTCCTAGAATTGGATGCAGAGGCCTATTTCATTGCTTAAACACATTTCCAGGCCCAAGAAAATTATGGAAAATGAATCAATAGCTTTGCAAAAGACAAAACAAAAATATGGAAGAAAATAACACTTAAAAACAGAATTGGCCAAGTGATAAAAGAGAAACAAAAGAATCTCTGAATACAACACATTAAGAAATAGAATTGGCCAAATGGGGGAAAATGTTCAAAAACAATTCTTTAAAAATTAGAATCAAGCAAGTGAAAGCTAATGACTACAAAATATGAAGAAAGAATGAAATAAAGTCAAAAGAATAAAAAAAATAGAAATACAAAATATCTCATTAGGAAAACAACTGATCTGGAAAACATATCAAGGATAATCATTTTAAAAAATTGAACTATAAG
>JAJPUD010014045.1:0-15165 GCA_023553655.1 Myrmecobius fasciatus | reverse complement strand
GTTGGGGAACTACCCATACATATGTTATACAAATAAAAAACTTTAATAAAAAAAAAGAAAAGAAAAAGCTTTAATTTTTAAAAAAGGAAAAAAAAACCCAGAATCCCACAATATGCTGTTTACATGAAACATTCCTGAAGCAGAGAGATATAGATAAATCAAAAATGATGGGTTAGAGAAGAATCTATTTTCCTTTGGTTGAGGTTTTTTAAAAAAAAAAACCAATACCAATCAGAATAAAAAAAAAGGAAAAACAGCATCAATTAAAATATATAAATAGGAAAACTATATTTTGCTAAAAAAGATTTCATAGACAGCAAAGTAATATTAATGGAATCATATGTGCACAAATAGCATTCAAACTCTTAAAGGAAACGTTTGTTAAAGAAGGAAATAATAAAACTTTACAAGTGGAAGATTTCAAATTTTCTCTCTGAGAACTAGATAAATTTTACCATAAAACAAATTAAATTAAAAAAAAAGAAGTGAAGAAGATGAATAGAATTTTAGAAAAGTTAGATATATTAGATTTCTTGAGGAAACTGGATGGCAATAGAACAGGATGTCTTTTTCTTTACTGCACATTATATTTTTATAAAAATTGACCATGTATTATGGTATTAAAACTTCACAAAGAATACAATGGAATAGAAATAGTAAATGCATTATTTTTAGGACATAATACAAGAAAATTACATTTAATAGAAGACCTTGGAATTATATATTAAAATTTGATTGGAAACAAAATAATGTAATTCTAAAAAATGTATCAATGGATTAATTGTAGAAATAATAAATAATTTTATTAAAGAGAATAACAATGAAACAACAAACCAAAATTTGAGGCATGTATCTAAAACAGCCCTTTTGGGAAAATGTATAACTCTAAATGATACATAAACAAAATAGAAAAAAAGCGGATCAACATATGTGATAGATGATTAAATACATTACAAAAAGAAAAAAAATCCTCAAAGATCAAATTAGAAATGTTAATAATGAAAGGAAAAATTAAATTGAAATTTTAAAAATCTTTGAAAAAAAATTAAAAGGGTGTTGAATTTATGAAAAAATAAAACATCGGGGCAGCTAGATGGCACAGTGGATTGAACACTGACGTTGAAGTTGGGACCACCTGAGTTCAAATCTGACCTCAGATATGTAATATGTCCTAAATGTGTGACCCTGGGTGAGTCAATTAACCCTAACTGCCTCAGCAAAAATAAAATAAGATGGATAAAACATTTGTTACTTTTATAAAAAAGAAAATCAAATTACCAAGATTAAAAATTGAAGAATGAATTCACAGCCAATGAAGATAAAATTATAGCAATTTTAGGAGTTATTTTGCTTAATTATATTTCAATATGTGTTATAATCTAAGTAAAATGGAAAAATGTTTACCAAAAAAACTCCAAAATCCAAATTAAGAGAAGGGGAGATAGAATAGTTAAAAAACTCTGCCTTAGAAAAGCAATTGAACAAACCAGAAATGACATCATACGACTACATGAATTTGCAAGTGAATTCTGACAAAAATTTTTTAAAAAATAATTCCTCCTTTCCCTCCCACCTTCCCACAAGGAGGATCAGACCTTTCTTTGAAGCCAAATGTGTCTGATATACTCTCTTAGAGTGCAATCTAATGAGAATAAGGTTTACACAATACTCATCACCCTCCCTTCTTTCCCTCAATTATATTAGATCTTCTATGTCTCTTTATGAGATTTTGCCTTATTTTACCTCCTTTATTTTTACTTTATTTTGCCTCCTCCCCCCCCCCTTTTTTCAGTATGGTATCCCTTCCACCTCTAATTTCTTTTCTATTATTATCAAAGAAAAATTGAATTATACCCCATTCTTTAAGGATACCTCTAGTAGAAATATAGTTCTCAAGAGTTCTTTCCTTTTTACCTTTTTATGCTTCTCTTGAGTTCTGTATTTGGAAGTCAAATTTTTTGTTCAGATCTGGTCTTTTCATTAGAAATAGGTGAAATTCTCCTGTATCATTGAATGACCATCTTCTTCCCTGGAAGATGATGCTCATTCTAGCTGGATAGCTTATTCTTGGCTGTAATCCAAGTTCTTTTGCCTTTCAGAATATCTGATTCCAAGCCCTTCGATTCTTCGATGGAAGCTGACAGATCCTGTGTAATTCTAATGACAGTTCCTTGGTATTTAAACTGTTTCTTTCTAGCTGCTTGCAATATCCTTTCCTTGGTGCGATAGTCCTGAAATTTGGCCACGATATTCCTTGGGGTTTTAATTTTGGGGTCTCTTTCAGGAGGTGATCGGTAAATTTTTTCAGTGTCAATTTTGCCTTCTGATTGTAAAACATCAGGGCAATTTACTTTCATGATTTCCTGGAAGATAGCATCAAGGTTCTTTTTTTCATCATGTCTTTCAGGGACTCCAATAATCCTTAGATTGTCTCTCCTGGATCTGTTTTCCACGTCAGTCGTTTTTCCTAGGAGATATTTCATATTTTCTTCTATTTTTTCATTTTTATTTTGTTTTTGTTTGACTGATTTTTTTTATTAATTTTTATTTTTTATTTTATTTGCATAACATATATGTGGGTAATTCTTCAACATTAACCCTTACATATCTTTCTGTTACAAATTTTTCCCCCCAAATCCCCACCCCTCCCCTATATGGCAGGATATCCACTACATGTTAATTATGTTAAAATATTGGCAAATCGAACATATGTATACATAATTCCAAACTTATCATTGTTGTGCAAGAAAAATCTTATCTCCACAAAAGATATATCAGATAAAGGAAACACAATGTAAGCAAACATCAGTCAACGAGTATGAGAATGTTATGTTGTGGTCCACATTTCACATCCCTCTCTCTGGGTGTATATGGCTTTCTTCAGTGAACAATTGGAGGTGGTTTGAAACATTTCATTGTTGAAGAGAGCCATGTCCATCAGAATTGATCGTCATATAGTATTGTTGTTGCCGTGTATAATGATCTCCTGGTTCTGCTCATTTCACTCAGCATCAGTTCATGCAAGTCTCTCCAGGCCTCTCTGAAATCGTCTTGCTGGTCATTTCTTACAGAACAATAATATTCCATAATATTCATATACTATAATTTATTCATCCATTCTCCAATTGAAGGGCATCTATTCAGTTTCCAGTTTCTAGCCACTACAAAAAGGGCTGCCACAAACATTCTTGCACATGTGGGTCCCCTTCCCTCCTCCAAGATCTCTTTGGGATACAGGCCCAATAGAAACACTGCTGGGTCAAGGGGCATGCACAGTTTGATAACTTTTTGAGCATAGCTCCAAATTGCTCTCCAGAATGGTTGTATCGATCACAGCTCCACCAACAATGCATCAGTGTCCCAGCCCTCCCACATCCCCTCCAACATTCATCATTAACTTTTCCTGTCATTTTAGACAATCTGACAGGTGTGTAGTGGTACCTCAGGGTTGTCTTGATTTGCATTTCTCTGATCAATAGTGATTTGGAGCACCTTTTCATATGACTATTAATAGTTTTAATTTCATCCTCTGAAAATTGTCTGTTCATGTTCTTTGACCATTTATTGATTGGAGAATTACTTGAATTTTTATAAATATGACACAATTCTCTATATATTTTAGAGATGAGACCTTTATCAGAACCCTTAAATGTAAAGATGATTTCCCAATTTATTACTTCCCTCCAAATCTTGTCTGCATTGGTTTTGTTTGTACAAAAACTGTTTAACTTAATATAGTCAAAGATATCTATCTGGTTTTCAATTAAGAGTTCAGTTCTTCTTTGGACATAAATTTATTCCATCTCCATAGGTCTGAGAGGTAAACTATATTACATTCCTCTAATTTACTTATAGTATCACTCTTTATATCCAGATCATGAACCCATTTAGATCTTATCTTGGTATGCGGTGTTAGATGTGGGTCAAGCCCTAATTTCTTCCACACTAGTTTCCAATTTTCCCAGCAGTTTTTGTCAAAAAGTGAGTACTTATTCCAGAAGCTGGGGTATTTGCGTTTATCAAAGACTAAATTGCTATAATTATTGCCTAGTTTGTCTTGGGATTCTATCCTATTTCACTGATCGACTACTCTATTTCTTAGCCAGTACCAAATGGTTTTGATGACCACTGTTTTGTAATATAGTTTTAGATCTGGTACAGCAAGTCCAGCATCATTAGTCTTTTTTTTTCATTAATCCCCTTGAAATTCTTGACCTTTTGTTCTCCCAAATGAACTTTGCTACTATTTTTTCTAGATCTGTAAGATAATTTCTTGGGAGTTTGACTGGTATGGCACTAAATAAGTAAATTGGTTTGGTAGTATTGTCATTTTTATTATATTCGCTCGGCCTACCCATGAGCATTTTAAGTTTTTCTATTTGACTAGGTCTGATTTTATTTGTGTGGAAAGTGTTTTGTAGTTTAGTTCATATAGTTCCTGACTTTCCCTTGGCAGATAAATTCCCAAATATTTTATACTATCAACAGTTATTTTGAATGGAATTTCTTTTTGTATCTCTTGCTGCTGAACTTTATTGGTAATATATAAAAATGCTGATGATTTATGTGGATTTATTTTGTATTGTGCAACTTTGCTAAAGTTTTGAATTGTTTCTAGTATTTTTTTTAGTTGAGTCTTTAGGGTTCTCTACGTATATCATCATGTCATCTGCAAAGAGTGATAATTTGGTTTCTTCATTACCTACTCTAATTCCTTTAATCTCTTTTTCTTCTCTTACTGCCAAAGATAACATTTCTAAGATAATATTAAATAATAATGGTCTCAGTGGGCAGCCTTGTTTCACTCCTGATCTTATTGGGAATGGTTCTAGTTTGACTCCATTACATACGATGCTTGCTGAAGGTTTTAAGTAGATACTACTAATCATTTTAAGGAAAAGCCCATTTATTCCTATATTCTCCAATGTTTTTAATAGGAATGGGTGTTGGATTTTATCAAAGGGTTTTTCTGCATCTATGGAGATAATCATATGGTTTTTATTAATTTGGTTATTAATATAATTGATTATGGTGTTAGTTTTCCTAATATTGAACCAGCCCTGCATTCCTGGTATAAATCCTACTTGGTCATGGTGTATTATCCTGGGGATAACTTTCTGTAATCTTGTTGCTAAAATCTTATTTAAAACTTTTGCATCAATATTCATTAGGGAAATTAGTCTATAGTTTTCTTTCTCTGTTTTCACCCTTCCTGATTTAGGTATGAGCACCATATCAGTCTCATAGAAGGAATTTGGTAGTACACCTTCTTTCCCTATTTTTTCAAATAGTTTATATAATATTGGGATTAATTGTTCTTTTAATGTTTCGTAAAATTCACATATAAATCCATCTGGCCCTGGAGATTTTTTCTTAGGGATTTGATTAATAGCTTGTTCTATTTCTTTTTCCAAAATGGGGCTATTTAAATAATTTATTTCCTCTTCTGTTAATCTAGGCAATCTATATTTTGTAAATATTCCTCCATTTCGTTTAGATTATCAAAGTTATTGGCATATAGTTGGGCAAAGTAACTCCTAATAATTACTCTAATTTCCGCTTCATTGGAGGAAAGTTCTCCCTTATCATTTTTGAGACTAACAATTTGATTTTCCTCTTTCCTTTTTCTAATCACATTAACTAAAGGCTTATTTATTTTGTTGTTTTTTTCATAAAACCAATTCTTAGTTTTATTTATTAATTCGATAGTTTTCTTATTTTCAATTTTATTGGGCTCTCCTTTAATTTTCAGAATTTCCAATTTGGTATTTAATCGAGGGTTTTTAATTTGGTCTTTTTCTAGCTTTTTTAATTGTAAGCCCAGTTCATTGATCTTTTTCTCTGTTTTATGCAAGTAAGCATCTAGAGATATAAAATTACCTCTTCTAACCGCTTTAGCCATGTCCCACAAATTTTGGTATGTTGTCTCATTATTGTCATTCTCCTGGATGAAATTTTCAATTGTGTCTATAATTTGCTCTTTCACCCATTCGTTCTTCAGGATTAGATTATTTAATTTCCAAATAACTTGTGGCCTATTTTCTCCTGGCCTTATATTACATGTGAGTTTTATTGCATCATGATCTGAGAAGGATGCATTTACTCTTTATGCTTTTCTGCATTTGATTTTGAGGTTTTCATGCCCTAACACATGATCAATTTTTGTATAAGTTCCATGAACCCCTGAGAAAAAAGTATACTCCCTTCTATCACCATTCAGTTTCCTCCAGAGATCTATCATACCTAACTTTTTTAGCCTTTCGTTTACCTCCCTAACTTCTTTCTTATTTATTTTGTGATTTGATTTATCAAATTCTGAGAGAGCAAGGTTGAGATCTCCCACTAGTATAGTATTACTGTCTATTTCTCCTTGCATCTCTGTTAGTTTCTCCTCTAGGAATTTGGATGGTATACCACTTGGTGCATATATGTTAAGTATTGATACTGCTTCATTGTCTGTGGTACCCTTTAGTAAAATATAGTTTCCTTCCTTATCTCTTTTAATTAGATTTTTGTTTTTACTTGATCCGAGATAAGGATTGCTACCCCTGCCTTTCTTTGTTCACCTGAAGCATAGAAGATTCTGCTCCAGCCCTTTAGCTTCACTCTGTATGTATCTCTATGTTTTAGATGTGTTTCTGGTAAACAACATATTGTAGGATTCTGGCTTTTAATCCAGTCTGCTACCCGCTTCTGCTTTATGGGAGAGTTCATCCCATTCACATTCACAGTTAAAATAACTATATCTGTATTTCCTGCCATCTTATTTACCCAGAGTTATGATTTTCTCTTCCCTTTCCCCTCTCTCCCTTCCCCCCTCCCCAGTACTTTGCTCTTGATGACCACCTCCCACCAATAATCCTCCTCCCTTTAGAGTCCCTCCCTCCCCTTTATACCTTTCCCCTAATCCTTCTATTAGTTTATCCCTTTCCTTTTCTCCCCTCCCTCCTACCTTCCCACAAGGAGGGTCAGGCCTTTCTTTGAAGCCAAATGTGCCTGATATACTCTTAGATTCCAATCTAATGAGAGTAAGGTTTACACAATACTCATCGCCCTCCCTTCTTTCCCTCAATTATATTAGATCTTCTATGTCTCTTTATGAGATTTTGCCTTATTTTACCCCCTTTATTTTTACTATATTTTGCCTCCTTCCCCCCCCCCTTTTTTCTGTATGGTTTCCCTTCCATCTCTAATTTCCTTTCCATTATTATCAAAGAAAAATCGAATTATACCACCATTCTTTTAGGATACGTATAGCAGAAATATAGTTCTCAAGAGTTCTTTCCTTTTTACCTTTTTATGCTTCTCTTGAGTTCTCTATTTGGAGGTCAAATTTTTTGTTCAGATCTGGTCTTTTCATTAGAAATAGGTGGAATTCTCCTGTATCATTGAATGACCATCTTCTTCCCTGGAAGATGATGCTCATTCAAGCTGGATAACTTATTCTTGGCTGTAATCCAAATTCTTTTGTCTTTCGGGAATATCTGATTCCAGGCCCTTTCGATCCTTCAGTGTGGAAGCTGACAGATCCTGTGTAATTCTAGGTACAGTTCCTTGGTATTTGAACTGTTTCTTTCTAGCTGCTTGCAATATCTTTTGCTTGGTGCGATAGTCCTGAACTTTGGCCATGATATTCCTTGGGGTTTTAATTTTGGGGTCTCTTTCAGGAGGTGATCGGTGAATTCTTTCAACACCAATTTTGCCTTCTGATTCTAAAACATCAGGGCAATTCCCTTTCATGATTTCCTGGAAGATAGCATCCAGGTTTTTTTTTTCATCATGGCTTTCAGGTAGTCTGATAATCCTTAAATTGTCTCTCCTGGATCTGTTTTCCAAGTCAGTTGTTTTTTTTAGAAGATATTTCATATTTTCTTCTATGTTTTCATTTTTTTGTTTTTGTTTGACTGATTCTTGAAGTCTTATTGAGTCATTTGCTTCTATTTGTTCAATTTTAATTTTTAAAATATTATTTCCTTCAGTTATCTTTTTTTAGCTCCTTTTGTAGCTGGCCAATTGAATTTCTTGGTTCAATGCCTTCTTTTTCCATTTTGCCAATTTTATTTTTCAGTGAATTATTGTCTTTTTCCAATTCACCATTTTTATTTTCCAGTGAATTGGTGATTTTTTCCAATTCACCATTTTTATTTTCCAGTGAATTGGTGATTTTTTTCCATTTCACCAATTTTGTTTTTCAGTGAATTGTTTTCTTTTTCCAATTCACCAGTCCTGTTTTCCAGTTTTTGACATCTCTGTTGCACTGATCTCAATTTATTTCCCCATTCTTCTTCTAGCTCTCTTTTGAGATTCTTTATGCAATCTTCCAGGTAAGCCTTCTGAAAAGGAGACCAGCTTAAGTCTGCCTTTGTGGCTTCATCTGGGATTGTTTTCAGAATCTCATGAATTGGGGACTGCCCTACTTTCTCTACATAGAAGCTGTCTATGGTGACAGCTCTCTTCTGCTTCTTGCTCATGTTTTTGAGGTGTAAGAAGTTTAGGTCTGAATCACTTGAGGTGTGAATCACTAGCAGGGAATTCTGCAGCTGTTTCAGAGCTGAAGTATGAATCACTAGCAGGGAATTCTATGGCCATTTCAATTTGCCCCAGGGCAGTTTGCCCAGTTGACTTCCAGAGAAGGGCTGGTCTGCTAGATCCTCACTAGGACCATGCTTTCAGCTGCTCTCAATCCACTCTTTACCAAAGGCAGATCTGCCAAAGCACCTGCCCACAAGCAGCACAAAGTGGCCCAGGCATCTGTCAGGGACCTCCTGGGTGCCTAAAATCCACCACTCTCTGGCAGCCCAACTTCCACCCCGGGTAAGTGCTGGTGTCTGATCGCCGCCAGCTGCCGATTCCCCTGAGACTAACCTTCTCCAGAGTTTTTTCAAAGTAGATTTTTGATAGAAGTGCGTTTTAGTCCAAGTGTTTGGTGGAGCCCTCACTCCAAAGCGAGTTTGGAGGCTCAATTTGTCTGGGTCTGAGGGAAGGTCTCAGGAGCTTACAGAGAATGCTGTCTGCAGTTCGCCATCTTGGCTCTGCCTAAAAAATAATTCCAATACTGTATGAAGCATTTAAAATAAAAAAAATGGAAGAATCCTACAAAATTCCTTTTTTAATGCAAATATAGTGCTGATACCAGAAGAAAGATCAAAATCAGAGAAAGTAAACTTCAAGCCAATTTCTATAGTGAATTTTAATGCAGAAAAATGGTAAATAAAATATTAACAAGGAGTTTACAGCAATATATTACCAAAATCATTATTAACAGGTGAGTTTTATGCCAGAAATGTAGATCTTGTTCAATATTAGGAAAAACATTAGCATAATTAAAATTTTCTATAAGAAAAACAAAAATCATATGATTATCTCAAATTGATGCAGGAAATACTTTTGATAAAACATTACTCATGATTAAAAGCATTAGAAAGAGGAATAATTGAAATTGTCCTTTTAAAGGAGGGAAAGGGACCCACATGTGCAAAAATGTTTGTGGCAGCCCTTTTTGTAGTGGCAAGAAACTGGAAATTGAAAAGATGCCCATCAATTGGAGAATGGCTGAATAAATTATGGTATATGAATGTTATGGAAAATTATTGTTCTGTAAGAAATGACCAACAGGAGGATTTCAGAGAGGATTGGAGAGACTTGCATGAACTGATGCTGAGTGAAATCAGCAGAACCAGGAGAACATTATACACAGCAACAAGACTATACGATGATCAATTTTGATGGACATGGTTCTCTTCAACAATGATGTGATTCAAACCAGTTGTGCTGCGATGAAGATAGTCATATACATCCGGAGAGAGGCCTGTGGGAACTGAGAGTGAACCACAACACAGCATTTTAACGCTTTCTGTGAATATTTCCATGCATTCTGTTTTCCTAATTAGGTTGTTTTTTGTTCTTCTTCTCTTTCTAGATCTGATGTTTCTTGTGCAGTAAGATAACTGTATAGATATGTATACATGTATTGTATTTTATCATATAATTTATCCTATCTAGCATGTATTAGATTACCTGTCATCTAGGGGTGGGGGGTGGGGGGAAGGAAAGGAAAAGCTTGGGAAAAAAAAAGTTTTTTTGCAAAGGTCAATGTTGAAAGGTCACTCATATGTTTTGCAAATAAAAAGCTTTATTAAAAAAAAAAGAAATTGTCCTTAAAATTATCACTAGTATCTATTGAAAACTATCTTCAAGTAACAGGGATAAGACAGAAGTTTTCCCGATAAGATCAGCAGTGAACCATGAATGGCCATTATCACCCCTATTATTCAATACTGTACTAGAAATACAAGTTATAGCTATGAGAAAGAATAGAAATTAAAAGAATAAAATGGGAAATGAGAAAACAAAACTCTTACTCTGCAGTTAATATGATGACATACTTAGACACCTTAGAGAATCAATTTAAAAATCTAGTTGAAATAACTACTCTAACAAAGTTGCAGATTATAAAATAAAGTCCATAAGATTTATCAGCATTTCTTTATATTTCCAACAAAGCTCAGCATTAATAAATAAAAAAGAACTCATTTAATATAACAGGAAACAATGAAATACTTGAAAGTGTACTTGCCAAGACAAATGCAAAAAGTATTAACAAAATTGCAAAATACTTTTCCAAAAAAATGTGGGATCTAAAAACTTGAAAAAAATATTAATTGTTCATGGATAGGCTGAGATAAGATAATAAAAATGACAATTCTATCTAATTTTGTTATTCATAAAAAAAATCAAATCTATCCATACTTACATAAAAAATTCTCTGTCACTATTAATTAGAGAAATGCTAACAAAAACAACTCTGGGGTACCACTTTACGTCAATAAGATTAGCTAATATGACAGAAAAGGAAAATGTCAAATGTTGGAGGGAATATGGGAAAATTCAAACACTAAGATATTCTGGTTGGAGTTATGAGCTGATCTTGGCTTTTTAAAGAGCAAATTGACTTATGCTCAAAGAGCTATTAAAGAATGTATATGACTTAGTAATAGTAGTATTAGATCTATATCCCAAATAGAATTTTTTTAAAGGAAAAGGTTCTAGTTGTATGACAATATTTATAACAGCTCTGTCTCTGTTGCTGTCTGTCTGTCTCTCCCTCTGTGTGTGTCTCTCTGTTTCTGTCTCTTTCTGTGTTTCTCTGTATGTCTCTGTGTTCTCTCTCTCTCTCTCTCTCTGTCTCTCTGTCTGTCTGTCTCTCTCTCTGTTCCTCTCTGTCTCTTTCTTTCTGTCTGTCTCTCTTACTAGCAAAGATTTGGAAATTGAGGGGATTCCCATAAATTGAAGAATGACTGAACATCTTCTTGAATATGATTTTAATGGAATACTATTGTGCTATAGATAATACAGAGGAGGGGGAATTTCAGAAAAACCTGGAAAGACTTACATGAACTTATGCAAAATAAAGTGAACAGCACCAAGACAACATTATAAATAGTAACAGCAATATTTTATGCTGTTCAACTGTGAATAATTTACCTATTTTCAGAAATATAATAACCCCAAGCAATTCCAAAGCATTCTTAATGTGAAATGTTATTCATATCTAGAGAAAGAAGAGATTGAATCTGAATGTAGATTGAAACATACTATTTTTTCACATCATTTTTCCTATTTCTTTTGTCTGTTTTCTTTCACAACATAACATACAAAATGTTTTGCTTGATTATACATGTATAACCTATACGGAATTGTTTACTGTCTCAGGGTGGAAAGAGCAAGAGGAAGAGAGTGAGAGAATTTGTAACTTAATTTTTTAAAGGTGAATATTACTTTTCCCAGTTACATGTAGAGAGGATTTTTAAAATATTGAAAAAAGAAGAAAACTAAGCTGGCATATCATGGAAAGGGAATATTGCTTATTTAAATTTTAGCAGTATTTGACAAAACCATCAAAATTATTCCTGTAGAAAAGATAGATACATAGAAGCAATATGAGTTCACAACTTACAGAAGTTATTTGTGGAAATATGTTTTGCACTACTTCACATCTATAACTTTGTCAGATTTTTTTTTGGTGATATTCAAGAGGGGGAAAGGACTGAGTGTGGATAATAAATTGGGACTACAATTTTTTAAAAAAAAAAGGCTAAATATTTTTACATGTATTTGAGTGAACTTAGGAGGGAAAAAAAGATGACTGATCGATCTGGGATTTCATCCTATCCTTCTCTATATGTTTTTCAGAGCCCTTCTCTGACATCTACTACATCTGTGGCCTTGAACAAATGATTTAACCTCTGTTGGTCTCAGTTTCCTCACCAGTAATTTCTGGGTGGTAGATTGGAAGGACTCTTTCTTTCTATTTCTATCCTTCTAAGTTCCATAATTAAACTAAACAAATAGCTAATTGATGTAAGCAAGGAGCAACTGAGCTTGACCAGGTTCATTTGGAAAATTAGTCAGAATGGTTTATCCTATGGAATGATCCAGCCTAAATTGAGGAAAACAGTGATTTTGCTCTGCAGATGTCCTTCCTAATGATCATTACTGATTTAAAAAGCATCTGGTTTGATCATATTTCACATAAATTATTGTTTCTACAAAGTTGGCCTGAAGTAATTATTTTATATTAGTGTAACATGATATTAATAAAATGACTTTTTAGGGAACATTGTCTCCTTTCAGGAAGCAAGTTGTAACAAACAGCAAGTTAGAATGATAAATAATTAAGTTACAGGATGAAAAGAAGTTTTACAATTTTGGCAGACACCACTGAAACATTTCTAAAAGAATTAATATTTGTTCTGCATTGTGGATACATTTTCTTTTGTGATTCCTCAGAAGATAAAATAACAAAAATCAACTTTAGAAGAACTGCAACCTTTAATATTTTATCTTATAATTTATTGCTTATCCTGCAGATGGTTTTCTATAGGGAAGAGTATCAAATGAGATTTTTAAAATAAGCTTTGTAGAGGTATATGTTTTTTTTGGGGGGGGGGGCGGTGCAGGGAGGGATCAATCTCCATTAAGAGCTTAAAAGCTTCTTTCCTGGTTCAGCATTGCAGTATAGAAGTATATTAATTTTTTGAAATTTAGAAGTATATAATGCTAGAAAAGTCCTGCTAAAAGTTCTGTGTGACTGACAATGGAAATAAACAAGACCTTTTTTTTTTTATTTTAATTTTATTTATTTATTTTTTATAAAGAGTGATGGCTTTCAGTCTCCCATTTGGCTCATAGCTTGGGATTGGGTACCACCCATAACATACAAAAATATGATTAAGAAATAAGAAGATATGTCTACGTAATTCTTGTAAGAGTAACAACTGTTATAGAGACATTAATCTGAGGAAAGAATTCTCAAATGAATTGACTTAATTGTACAATTCCACTTCAAGTGAAACTAGTCTTTTGCTTAGGGTACTCCTCTTAAAAGTTTTTTTCTGCTTAATCCATGTTTTCCTTTAGGACTTTTCAAAAGTAGATTAGTTATAATTGTAGATTAATTATATTATTGTTTTTATTCTCTTACTTCAGTGAGAAACTTGTACTTGTTTGGGGGAATAATCATGATGCCCTCTTTTTCTTCTGGGTGATACTCATAAAATAATCAATGGAGTTTTTGAAGTTTTCCATCTTCCATTTAAAGGTTATGAACTTAAAAAAGGAAAGATACAAGAAATGTGTCAGGTCACATGACTGGTTAAAAGAAAAGGATTTTGTTTCTTTATCAGAGGTATGATGCTACAGGAATTGACTCCTGGTAAAAAACAAAGTTCATCACTTGAAGAATATTTTATTTAATAAATTTGTGAGATATGATAAACTGTGTGCTCTCTAAGACAAAGAACCATATCATAGCCTAGTATAATATGCAGTAGCAGGATAATATTTCATAATTCTAAACTGCTGAATTGTTGAAGTAAACAGTTGTTGAATAGGGGGCAGCTAGATGGCACAGTGGATAGAGTACCATCCCTGAAGTCAGGAGGACCTGAGTTCAAATCTGGCCTCAGACACTTAACAATTCCTAGCTGTGTAACCCTAGGTAAATCACTTAACCCCAATTGCCTCAGCAAAAAAAAATACACACACACACACACATATAAAAGAATGAGCCTGGTTCCCTATATGTATACTAATTTTATTTAAATAGAATGAGTTTATGCTCTTAAATCAGGCAAATCTTTTTCCAAGGTCCTAACAAAACTTGCAGATTTGATCATTTTTTTTATAAAGCTTTTTATTTACAAAACATGAGTGACCTTTCAACATTGACCTTTGCAAAAAAAAAAAAAAAAACTTTTTTCCCCCAAATTTTCCTTTCCTTCTCCCCACCCCCCACCCCTAGGTGACAAGTAATCTAATACATGCTAGATAGGATAAATTATATGACAAATACAGTACATGTATACATATCTATACAGTCACCTTACTGCACAAGAAACATCAGATCTAGAAAGAGAAGAAGACAAAAAACAACCTAAGAAGGAAAACAAAATGTATAGAAATATTCACAGAAAGCGTTAAAATGCTGTGTTGTGGTTCACTCTCAGCTCCCACAGTCCTCTCTCTGGATGCATATGACTATCTTCATTGCAGAAAAACTGGTTTGAATCACATCATTGTTGAAGAGAACCATATCCATCAAAATTGATCATCGTATAGTCTTGTTGCTGTGTATAATGTTCTCCTGGTTCTGCTGATTTCACTCAGCATCAGTTCATGCAATTCTCTCCAATCTTCTCTGAAATCCTCCTGTTGGTCATTTCTTACAGAACAATAATATTCCATAACATTCATATACCATAATTTATTCAGCCATTCTCCAATTGATGGGCATCTTTTCAATTTCCAGTTTCTTGCCACTACAAAAAGGGCTGCCACAAACATTTTTGCACATGTGGGTCCCTTTCCCTCCTTTAAAATCTCTTTGGGATATAGGCCCAGTAGAAACACTGCTGGGTCAAAGGGTATGCACTGTTTGATAACTTTTTGAGCATAGCTCCAAATTGCTCTCCAGAATGGTTGGATCCGTTCACAATGCCACCAACAATGTATCAGTGTCCCAGTTTTCCCACATCCCCTCCAACAGTTATCATTATCATTTCCTGTCACTTTAGCCAATCTGACAGGTGTGTAGTGGTATCTCAGAGTTGTCTTAATTTGCATTTCTCTGATCAATAGTGACTTGGAGCACCTTTTCATGTGACC
>JAJPUD010014044.1:0-41989 GCA_023553655.1 Myrmecobius fasciatus | reverse complement strand
GCTCAAAAAGTTGTCAAACTGTGCATACCCTTTGACCCAGCAGTGTTCCTACTGGGCCTATATCCCAAAGAGATCTTAGAGGAGGGAAAGGGACCCACATGTGCAAGAATGTTTGTGGCAGCCCTTTTTGTAGTGGCTAGAAACTGGAAACTGAAGGGATGCCCATCAATTGGAGAGTGGCTGAATAAATTATGGTATATGAATGTTATGGAATATTATTGTTCTGTAAGAAACGACCAGCAGGATGATTTCAGAGAGGCCTGGAGAGACTTGCATGAACTGATGCTGAGTGAAACGAGCAGAACCAGGAGATCATCATGCACAGCAACAACAGTATTACATGATGATCAATTCTGATGGACATGGCTCTCTGCAATAAAGAATTGTCTCAAACCAGTTCCAGCTGTTCACTGAAGAAAACCATATACACCCAGAAAGAGGGACATGAAATATGGACCACAATGTAACATTTTCATGATCTCTATTGACATTTGCTTGCATTGTGTTGCCTTTCTCTGATTCTTTTTTTTTTCTTGTAGATAGGATTTTTCTTGCATAACTTCTCAAGCATTTCAACATTATTAACATGTAGTGGACTTCCTGCCATCTAGGGGAGGGGAGGGGACTGGGGGTAAAATTTGTATTGGAAAGCTTTGTAAAGATCAAGATTGGGGAACTACCCATACATATGTTATACAAATAAAAAGCTTAAAATAAAAAAAAAACTAAAAAATAAAATAAAATAAAAGAGAAGTTAAGAAGAAAGAGAATTGAGAAAAAGTCACTGAATTTGTTTAAAAGATCATTGATAACTTTGGAAAGTGTACTTTCAGTAAAATGATGAGGTTGGAACCTGGATTATAGTTGATTAAGAAGAAAGGGAAAAGACAGGAAGTGGAGGTATCTATTATAGACTACTTTTCAAGGAATTTTGTCACAAAGGCCAGAAGACATATAGGAGAATAGGAGGAATGGAAGGATAAATGAGGTTTTTTAAGGCTGTTTATAAGTAGTAAAGAAGAAGCCAGTAGACAGGGAGAGATAGAAGATTAATTATAGAGTGGGGATCATAGACAAAGTCTTAAGTTTTTTAAAAGATGATCTGTTGGAAAAGATGGAATGGAACAAAATCATTTGAGCAGATAGAGGGTTTGCCTTCACAAGGAGTGGGACCAATTTGCAATTTGAGATGGGTGTGAAAGGTAAACTAGTGGCAGAGAGTTTCTGAGTAATATGAGATGAAGACAAAATGAAAAGAGGGAACCTTAAGCAAATAACCTCAATTTAAAAAAAATTGTAAAAAATGATGCAACTTGTGGGCTGCACAAGGGAAAGAGATCATTGGAGGGGTGATGAAAAATGAAAAATTCAAAAAAGTCTAATGGAATAGTGAGTCCATGAGATGTATAGCAGTGATGAGGTTCCAGCAGAGGTTGTGTAACATGAATTTGTAGTGCACCAAGTCAAATTGGTTGAGTAATTTTTAAATGATTTACTCCATCTTCATTCAGTGGATCATTTGCAACTTGTGAAAGTAGGAGGTGGCAGTAATGCAAGGCTGATCTCTGGCAGAGCAAAACTGATTATATGCTAAGGGGTCATAAATTCAAGAGATGATAACAATGTAGAATTGAGGTGGTTTGCCAAGGTAGGGGTGGGGTTCAAAAACATGAGTAGAAGTAGCTAGTGCAATGGTAATAACTTAGGAGAGAATTGAAGGAGTGAGAGATTGGAGATTGTTGTATGTATGAAAATAGGGCTTGGCATTGGAAGGCAGAGAAAGTGGTGAAAAGTCAAGAAATTATGGTCAGATAAGCATGACACAAATATAGCACTGATACTTAAACCAGGTATATAGAGAAAGAAAATTACAGACCAATTTACCTAATGAATATAAGTGCAAAAATTTTAAATAAAATATAAGCAAAAGGATTACAGAAATTTATCAGCAGGATAATACGCTATAATCAAGTGGGAGTTATACCAGGGATTCAGGGTTGGTTCAATATTATGAAAACTATTGCCATAATTGACCATATCAATAACAAAACTTACAGAAATCATATGATAATCTTAATAGATGCAGGAAAAGCTGTTAACAAAATACAGCACCCATTCCTATTAAAAACACTAGAGAGCATAAGGATAAAGGGAGCTTTCCTTAAAATAATAAGCACTATCTGTCTAAAACCTACCACAAGCATTATTTGTAATGGAGAGAGGCTGGACACATTCCCAGTAAGATCAGAGGGTGAAACAAAGAATGCCCTTATCAATACTATTATTCAACATTGTATTAGAAATGTTGATTTTAGCAATAAGAAAAGGAAAAGTGGGGCAACTAGGTGGTGCAGTGGATAGAGCACTATCCTTGAAGTCAGGAGGACCTGAGTTCAAATCTGGCCTCAGACACTTAACATTCCCTAGATGTGTAACTCTGGGCAAGTCACTTAACCCCAATTGCCTCAGCAAAAAGCAAAAAAAGAAAAAGAAAAAAAAGGAAAGGAAAAACAATTAAAGGAATTAGAATAGGTAATGTGGAAATAAGATTACCACTTTTTGCAGATGATCTGATGATATACTTAGAGAAATTGAGAAAATCATCCAAAGATCTACTGGAAACAATTCACTGCTTTAGCAAAGTTGCATGATATAAAATAAACCCACACAAATCATCAGCATTTCTATATTTTACTTGCAAAGCCTATCAGCAAGAGATAGAGAAATTCCATTTAAAATTACTATAAACAAAATAAAATATTTGGGGGTTTATCTGCCAAGACAAACCCCAGAACTATATGAAAACAATTACAAAATACTTCTCACACAAATAAAATCCAATCTAAACAATTGGAAAAATATAAATTGTCCATGGCTTGGACAAGCTAATATGATAAAAATGACAATTCTGCCTAAATCAGTCTACTTGGTCAGTGCCATAACCAATCAAACTACCAAAACATTATTTTGTAGAACTAGAAAAAATAATTACAAAATTCATCTGGAAAAACAAAAGGTCAAGAATATTAAGGAAATTAATGGGAAAAAAATACAAAGGATGGTGGCTTAGCAGTACCAAACCTAAAACTATATTATAAAGTAGTAGTCATCAAAACCATTTGATACTGGCTAAGAAATAGAGTGGTGGATCAGTGGAATAGATTAGATGCACATGACACAATAAGCAAGGCCTGTAGCAATCTAGTATTTGATAAACCCCCAAACTCCAGCTTCTGGAATAAGAACTTACTATTTCACAAAAATTGCTGGGAAAACTGGAAAATAAGATGTCAGAAACTTTACATAGACCTACATCTCATACCCCATACCGAAATAAGGTCAAAATGGATATATGATTTGGCCATACAGGATGATACCATAAACAAGTTAGGAAAATAAGGGTTAATTTGCCTATCACATCTTTGGAGAAGGGGGGAATTTTTTATCAAAAAAAATAACTAGAGAACATTATGAAAAGCAAAATGGAAAAATCTGATTAGGTTAAATTTAAAAGTTTTTGCACAAACAAAGCTAACAGAAACATGATTAAAAGGGAAGTACAAAGCTGGGAAAAAAATCTTTACAGCCAATATTTCTGATAAAGGTCTTGTTTCTAAAATATATGAAGAACTGTGTCAAATTTATAAGAATACAAGTTATTTCCCAATTGATAAATGGTCAAAGGATATGAACAGACAATTTTCAGATGATGAAATTAAAGCTATTTATACTTATATGAAAAAAATGCTCTAAATCACTATTGATTAGAGAAATGCTATTTAAAACAACTCTGAGGTACCACCTCACACCTCTCAGATTGGCTAAGATGACAGGAAAGGATAATGATAAATGTTGGAGGAAATGTGAGAAAACTGGGACACATGCATTTTTAATGGAGTTGTGAAATGATCCAACCATTCTGGAGAGCAATCTGGAACTATGCCAAAAGGCTATAAGATGTGCATACCCTTTGAGCCAGCAGTGCCATTACTGGTTCTGTATCCCAAGCAAATCAAAAAGGAGGCAAAAGGACCACATGTGCAAAAATGTTCATAGCAGCTCTTTTTGTGGTAGCAAAGAATTGGAAAAGAAGTGGTTGTCCATCAATGGAATGTTGTTTTGGAATATTATTATTTTGTAAAAAAATTATGAACAAGCTGATTATAGAAAGGCCTAAAAAGATTTACAAGAACTGATGCTGAGGAAAACAAGCAGAACCAGGAATATATTGTACACAATAATAGCAAGAATATGTGAGAATCAACTATGAAAGACTTGGTTCTTCTCAATAGTTCAATGATCCAAAACAATCCCAATAGACTTTGAACAGAAAATTCCATCTGCATTCAGGAAAAGAATTAAGGAGATATAAATCAACACAAGCTATGTTCACTTCTTTTTTCTGTTTTTCCATTTTACTCTGATTTTTCTCTTCTAGCATAATTCATAAAACAATACATATTAAAACAAATAAACTAAAAACATTTTAAAAAGAAAGTCAATAAATTTTGGTCAGATAAGGAGATTTCTTCTGAGTTCTTGATAGTGGAAATCATTTATTTCTGGTTGATAGCAAAGTCAAGGTTATGATCATCTTTGTGTATGACTGAGGTGGATAGGGGAGTAGGTAATGGGAAATAAATAGGTCGAAGAACTGAATGACAAGAGTGTTTGAGAGAGTGTTAATATGCATGTTCAAGTCCCTTCATATAAGGATAGAAGTTGAGGAGAAGAGAAAATTTATTTTTTTTATTCTTTTTTTAATTGAAGCTTTTTATTTTCAAAACATATGCAAGGATAATTTTTTACCATTGAACCTTGCAAAAAACTAGTGTTTCAATTTCCTCCTCTTCTCCCCACCTCCTCCCCTGGATAGTAAGTAATGTAATATATGTTAAAGATGGTAAAAATATATGTAAATCCAATATAGGCATAAAATTATAATATTAAGTGAAGTCAGATCAAAAAGGAAAAAAATGAGAAAGAAAATAAAATTCAAGCAAAAAACAACAAAAGAAGTGAAAATGCAATGTTGTGATCCACATTCAGTTCCCACAGACCTCTCTCTGAATGTAGATGGGTTTCATCATCATAAGATCATTGGAACTGGCCTGAATGCCATATCATTGTTAAGAGCCCATCAGAATTGATCATCGTATAATCTTGCTGTTGTCATGTACAATGATATGCTGATTCTGCTCATTTCACTTAGCATTAGTTCATGTAAACTCTCCAGGCTTTTCTGAAATCATCCTGCTGGTCATTTCTTATACAACAATAATATTCCATAACATTCATATATCATAATTTATTCAGGCATCTGATGGGCATCTACTCATTTTCCAGTTTCTTGTCACTACAAAAAGGGCTGCACAAATGTTTTTGCACATGTGAATCCCTTTCCCTCCTTTAAGATCAGAGAGAAAAATTCTGAGCCAGGTGCCAAACTCAATAAGGAAGAAAAAGAAGTGGGTTAAAGGTATGTTGAAGCCAGTTACCTGAACTCTGTCTGGGTGGAAGGTGTGAATTGTATGGACTTCAAAGGAGGAGGTGATGGAGGAATGATTGAAATGGGGAAACCTAGACAGATGGGGATGGGGAGCAAGAAACATTCCTGTCTAGAGCTAGAAAAAAAATAATTCATTTGGAAGAATAAAAGGACAAGAATATCAAGAAAATTAATGAAAAAATAATTACAAAGGATAGTAGCTCAGTAGTACCAATCCTAAAACTCTATTATAAAGCTGCAGTCATCAAAACCATTTTGTACTGGCTAAGATAGAGTGGTGGATCAATGAATTAGATTAGATACACATGACACAATAATCAATGTAATCTAGTATTTGGTAAACCTCAAAACTCCAATTTCTGGGATAAGAACTCATCATTTCACAAAAATTCCTTGGAAAAATGTAAAATAATACATCAGAAACTCAGCATAGATCTATATCTCATGCCCCATAACAAAATAAGGTCAAAATAAGTATATGATTTAGGTATAAAGGGTGATACTATAAGCAATTAGGCACAAGGGATAGTTTAACTATCAAATCTTTAGAGAAGGGAAGAATCCATAACTAAAGAAGAACTAGAGAACATTAGGAAATGCAAAATGAACAACTTTGATTACATTAAATTAAAAAGGTTTTGCACAAACAAAATTAAAAGGAAGGCACAAAGCTGAGGGGGAAATAATGTTTCTGATAAAGACTTCTAAAATATATAAAGAACCGTGTCAAATTTCTAAGAATATAAGTCACTCCTCAATTGATAAATGGTCAAAGCATATGAATAAACAATTTTCAGCCATATATAATCATATGAAAAAATGCTCTAAATCACTACTGATTAGAAAAATGCAAATTAAAACAATTCTGAGGTACCACCTCACACTACTCAGATTGGCTAAGATGACAAGAAAAGATGATGATAAATGTTGGAGGGAATGTGAAAAAAAACTGTGACACTACTGCCCTGGTGATGAAATGATCCAACCATTCTGGAGAGCAATCTGGGACTATGCACAAAGGGCTATAAAACTGCATATCTTTTATTCCAGCAGTGCCAACTACTGGGTCTTATCCCAAGGAAATCAGAAAAGAAGGAAAAGGAACCACATGTGCAAAAATGTTCATTACAGCTCTTTTTGGGGTAGCAAAGAATTGAAAAATAAGTAGATGCCCATCAATTAGGGAATGGCTAAAGAAATTATGGCATATAAAAATAGTGGAATATTATTGTTCTGTAAAAATGATGAACAAGCTGATTTAATTTAGGCCTGAAAAGATTTACACAAATTGATGCTGAGCAAAATAAGCAGAACCAGGAATATAGTGTACACAGTAACAGCAAGATTGTGCAATTCTCAACTATGAAAAACTTGGTTCTTTTCAGTAGTTCAATGATCCAAGGCAATCCTAATAAATTTTGGATAGAAAATGTCATCTGCATCAAGAGAGAGATTGGAGAGATATGGGGACTGAATATAAATCAACACATGTTATGTTCACTTTTTTTTTCTTTTCTTTTTCTTCTGTTTTCTTTTTCTGCTTGCGGTTTTTCCTTTTTGTTCAGATTTTTCTCTTCCAACATGATTCATAGAGAAATGTGTATTAAAAAATGAATGTACATGTATAACCAAAAAAATAAATAAAACAATAAAAAAGAAACATTCTTGTCTTGACTAATAAGCCAAGTGTAGCCAGCATTAAGAATGAGGTGCCCAGGGAAGTTGTATCAAAACATAAATGAAAAAAGAACTAAGGACAACTCTAGGAATTTATCCAGTTAGTAGGTATGATCTAGATGAAGATAAGAAAGAGAGACTGAGAAGCATTGAAATCGGTCAAAAAAGAACCAGAAGAAACAGGCAGAAATATTTATGACAAGGTCTGTGACAACTGTTTGATGGAAGAGAATAGCCTCAGAAGGTCACCTTAGATTTATGGCTATGGTAGAGTCTGAGGCAAAAATCACAGGATGGCAGATTTAGAGCTGGAAGGGACCTCAGAGGTCACTTATTCCATTTCCATTATTTTTTATAAGTGAGGAAACGGAGTCCCAGGCAGGTTAAATGATTTGCCTAAGATTGCAAAGTTAGTAAGCATCACAGATAGTATTTGAATTTAGGGTCTCTCACTCAAGTACTCTTTCCATATTAGCCATTCTCCTACTATAGGGCCAGATCCTGATGTGACCAAGTTAGACACATTGTTACTCATTACCTTGCCCAAGATTTAAGTTACAGCAATGAAATAAAAAAAAAAGAGACCATAGAGGGATGATACCTTTAGACCCAATATCACTGTTAGGTGTCTTGAATTCGTATTCAATTGAATGCTTCTTGTCCCTCTCTGCTCATTGGCATTAATTCTACATTGACAAAACTATGAGGACTGACTTAAGGTAAATACCAGCAATATCTGATTGCTCTTCAGCAGTTGAGGACCCTGGACAATTATAGCCCCTAACAAAACAGAAACACTAGCACATTTTTCCAGACCAAGGCTAATATCTATTGCCTTTCTTTTGCCCATGGATCAGCTATATTCTATGTCTTCTTATGATAACACTGGGAACATAGATTTCAGATTTATTTTTTTTAAAGTTTTTTGTTTGCAAAACATATGCATGGGTAATTTTTCATCATTGACCCTTGCAAAGCTTTCTGTTACAAATTTTCCCTCCTTCCCCCCATCTCTCCCCTAAATGGCAGGAAGTCTAATATATGTTAATTATGTTAAAATACTTGACAAATCAAATATGTATACACATGTTTATACAGTTATCTTGCTGTACAAGAAAAATTGGATTTATAAGAAAAAAAATCTGAGAAGGAAAACATAATGCTAGCAAACATCAATAGAGAGCATGAAAATGCTATGTTGTGGTCCACATTCAGATCTCACAGGACTCTCCCTAGGTGTATATGGCTTTCTTCATCATTGAACAACTGGAACTGGTTGGAAACATCTATTGTTGAAGAGAACCATGTCCATCAGAAATGATCATCATATAGTCTTGTTGTTGCCGTGTATATTGATCTCCTGGTTCTGCTCATTTCATTTAGCATCAGTTCATTTAAGTCTCTCCAGGCCTTTCTGAAATCATCCTGCTGGTCATTTCTTACAGAACAATAATATTCCATAACATTCATATACCATAATTTATTCAGCCATTCTCCAATTGATGGGCATCCATTCAGTTTTCAGTTTCTAGCCACTACAAAAAGGGCTGCCACAAACATTTTTGCACATGTGGATCCCTTTCCCTCCTTTAAGATCTCTTTGGGATATAGGCCCAGTATCAACACTACTGCATCAAGGATATGCACAGTTTTGATAACTTGATAACTTATCAGTGTCCCAGTTTTCCCACATCCCCTCCAACATTAGTCATTATCTTTTCCTGTCATCTTAGTCAATCTGACAGGTGTGTAGTGGCACCTCAGAGTTGTCTTAATTTGCATTTCTCTGATCAATAGTGATTTGGAGCACCTTTTCATATGACTAGAAATAGATTTAATTTCATCTGAAAATTGTCTGTTCATATCTTCTGGCCATTTATCAATTGGAGAATGGCTTGAATTCTTATAAATTTGAGTCAATTCTCTATATATTTTAGAAATGAGGCCTTTATCAGAATCCTTAAATGTAAAAATGATTTCCCAATTTATTTAGTTTTGTTTGTACAAAAACTTTTTAACTTAATATAATCAGAATTATCTATTTGCTGTTCAATTAAGAGTGCCAGTTCTTCTTTGGACACAAAATCATTCCTTCTCCATAGGTCTGAGAGGTAAACTATCCTATGTTCCCCTAATTTGCTTATAACATCACTTCTTTATGTCTAAATCATGAACCCATTTAGATCTTATCTTGGTATGTGGTGTTAGGCGTGGATCAAGACCTAATTTCTTCCATAATAGTTTCCAATTTTCCCAGCAGTTTTTGTCAAATAGTGAGTTCCTATCCCAGAAGCTGGGCTTTTTAGGTTTATCAAACATTAGATTGCTATAGTTATTGCCTAGTTTGTCCTGTGATCCTATTCTATTCCACTGATCGACTACTCTATTTCTTAGCCAGTACCAAATGGTTTTGATGACCACTGCTTTATAGTATAGTTTTAGATCTGATATAGCAAGGCCACCTTCATCAGCATTTTTTTTCATTAATTCCCTTGAAATTCTTGACTTTTTGTTCTTCCAGATGAAATTTGCTACTATTTTTTCTAGATCTGTAAAATAATTTCTTGGGAATTTGATTGGTATCGCATTAAATAAGTAAATTAGTTTGGGTAGTACTGTCATTTTTATTATATTTGTTCAGTCTACCCATGAGCACTTGATATTTTCCCAACTGATTAGGTTTGACTTTATTTGTGTGGAAAGTGTTTTGTAGTTTAGTTCATATAGTTCCTGACTTTTCCTTGGCAGATAGATTCCCAAATATTTTATACTATCCACAATTATTTTAAATGGAATTTCTTTTTGTATCTCTTGCTGCTGAACCTTATTGGTAATATATAAGAAAGCTGATGATTTATGTGGATTTATTTTGTATCTTGCAACTTTGCTAAAGTTGTGAATTGTTTCTAGTAATTTTTTAGTTGAGTCTCTAGAGTCTCTAGTTGAGTCTCTAAGTATACCATCATATCATCTGCAAAGAATGATAATTTGGTTTCCTCATTACCTACTCTAATTCCTTTAATCTCTTTTTCTTCTCTTACTGCCAAAGCTAACATTTCTAAGACAATATTAAATAGTAATGGTGACAGTGGGCAGCCTTGTTTCACTCCTGATCTTATTGGAGATGGTTCTAGTTTGTCCCCATTACATATGATGCTTGCTGACGGTTTTAAATAGATGCTCCTGATCTTTTTAAGGAAAAGCCCATTTATTCCTATACTCTCTAGTGTTTTTAATAGGAATGGGTGTTGGATTTTAGCAAATGCTTTTTCTGCATCTATTGAGATAATCATATGATTTTTGTTAGTTTGGTTATTAATATAATTGATTATGCTGATAGTTTTCCTAATATTGAACCAGCCCTGCATTCTGGCATAAATCCTACTTGGTCATAGGGTATTATCCTGGGGATGACTTTCTGTAATCTCATTGCTAATATCTTATTTAAGATTTTTGCATCAATATTCATTAGGGAAACTGGTCTATAGTTTTCTTTCTCTGTTTTCACCCTACCTGGTTTAGCTATCAGCACCATATCTGTATCATAGAAGGAATTTGGTAGTACACCTTCTTTCCATATTATTTCAAATAGTTTATATAGTATTAGAATTAATTGTTTTTTGAATGTTTAGTAGAACTCACATGTAAATCCATTTGGCCCTGGAGATTTTTTTTTGCTAGGGAATTGATTAATAGCTTGTTCTATTTCTTTCTCTAAAATGGGGCTATTTAAATAATTTATCTCCTCTTCTGTTAACCTGGGCAATCCATATTTTTGTAGATATTCCTCCATTTCATTTAGATTATCAAATTTATTGGCATAAAGTTGGGCAAAGTAACTCCTAATTATTCCTCTAATTTCCTCTTCATTAGTGGAAAGTTCTCCCTTTTCTTTTTTGAGACTAACAATTTGATTTCCCTCTTTCCTTTTTCTAATCAAATTAACTAAAGGCTTAGTAGATTTCAGATTTGAAGAAAAAACATTAGTAAAAGTATATGGTTGGGAAGGTTTAGTGTGGTTGCAAAACCAAGAAAAGTTCATCATGGCTGGAGAGTATATGAATGAGAAGGAAAGTAATAAGAATTAGGATTTGAAAAGTAGTGTAGCATCAGAATGTGCAAGACTTTGAATTCAAGACTAAGAAATAAGAATTTTTAAATAATGGGAAGTCTGTCATTTTTGGCACAATGTAGTAATGTAATCTGATCTATTCATTAGGAAAATTCATTAGGGTATGCAAGATTGATAGAAGGCAGACACAAAATGGAAATGAAACACCAGATACAGGATGCTCTAAAATAGTAGCAATGAAGTGATAGAAAGGAGAGATACAGGGAGGACGGTAATCACTGAATCCTAAGTAATGACTGGTTATGGACGAGTGAGGGAGAGAAAGGGAGAGAGAGGGAGGAATCTAAATTCATGGTATTACAAAGATTATCATATGTCAAGTTACCTAGCCTCTTAGTTTTCCTCTTGGCTTGCTTCTTTACAATAAAGTACTGGTGAGGGGTAGGGAAAGTAATTGGACTAGTTGATCTTGTAGGCTCTCCAACTCTAAATGTATGAATGCTGAAGTCAGGAAAAAATGATGACGGGGATGGGGTTGAAATGGGAGATTGAGCCAAGTGCTTAAGTCATTGAGAAAGAGAAGAGAATGTCCTGGAGATATGCAGAGGATATGGAGCATAATGAAAAGAGGGTGGTATAATTGGCTCCTATCATCTTCAAAGGAGAGGCTGTTGAGGAAGGCTAGCAAGAGAATGAGAAATAAATATTGCCGATCCTTTTCTCCAAGTCCTCTCAGTTAGGAGGAGTAAAAGAAGCTCCTACCTTTAATGGAGAAACTTTTGAAGGATGTGATACATGAAGGAATGAAATGTCCTCATATATTTTGTGTAGTGAAATCGGTGTTGGGTGGAGTTCAGTTTTTGATGATGGGGAATTGTCTGTAATAACTTGTATGGGGCTCACAGATTTCTGTTCTGCTGCCTACCACTTTTTAATAGGAAGGGCCACAATGTGGTTACTAATGTAGTCAGCAATTTAGAAATGTGGGGGAAGAGCATCAGAATTTAGCCAGGTGTCTATCAAATGCCAACTCCCATTGGCCAGGTGAGTGATATGAATTTTTACAATGGCCAATAGGGGCCAGTGGCCTGTCTTTGTAGGACTACAACTAAGAATAGTTTTAAGGTAATTCTATTGTGTTTAAAAGTACAAAAATCATTCTTAGCTCTGGCTATATATAAAAAGTCAATTGATGGATTTGGTCATTAGGGTTATAATTTGCAGACTCCTGGACAGAATCAATGAAGTAGGAAGCTGAGTGGAGCTATGGTCTACCTAAGGGTTTCAGTGGAATATTAAAAAGGAGAACTAGCAAGCCGAGTAGACATTTAGGTAACTAGGATCACACGAAGGAGCTGAAGTCCAGATTTAAGTAATGCTATTTGGCCCAAGGGCAACTGGTCCAGTCAGAGCATCATCAGTATAGAGTTAGAAGAGGTCTTAGAATCCACGTAGTCCAGCCACCTCATTTTGTACATGATGGGCCTGAGTACCTGGAAAATTAAAAAAAAAAACTTGCCCAAGGATATAGAGGTAAAAAAGGGCAGAGAAGGGATAAGAAACACAGTCTCTGACCCCAAATTCAGTAATCTTTCTGCCTGACATATTAGGCTCCAGGGAAAAATAGGTACACTAAGTGAATACAGTAGCTTTGAGATCACTTTGAGCTAGGGAGGCACCTGAGCTAGAATTCAAGTTCTCTTGTACCACATGCATGATTTAGGAACCTATAAAGCACTTTGAAATGAATGCCCTTGATTAAAACTCAATATGTAGAGGGCCACAGATAGTGGGAAACCCTGGGTATACCTCTATATAAGACCCTTTAGTCCAGTAAAAGGAACTCTGCTAACAGTGTCTGATTTGGGTCCTTATCTCCCCTTACAGGTTCTCAGCCTCCCTGAGAAGTCAGGAGGCAGTGACAACCTGTGTTGTAATTAAAGCGGAGTGATACCAAGTAGCAAAGAGACATCTACACACACTAGCAAGTTGTTTATGTGGTCCCACATATGCAGTGTGCTGGTTATGAAAGGTTATTAGGGTATATAAGACAGAGAATTTGGAATTAAAAGACTCCATGTTTGATGATCTATGAGTCCTGTCTCTTCACTCCTCTTCTAAGATCAAGGATTCGGCCTGGTACTGAGATCCTCCAGAGAGCCAGTCCAAACATTATACAATATGATGCAGGCATGGTCAAGAGAAACAGCAATGGATGCTGGGATAAAAGCCATCTGGAGAGTACCATCAGGGTTTTCCTCCCTAAATCACAGAGAAGGCTAGAATTAAAGTGAGAAAACTAATGTCAGTCTCTTGGTACTGACAACTATAAAAGGTTCTCTTCACCTATAAAACAGAGGTGATATTTGTACCACCTCCTCATAGATTTGCTTTAAGGAAAGTTCTTTGTAAATTTTAAAACACTACAAAAATGTGAGTTATTATTCACAGGATCAGAGATCTTAAGAAAAAAAGAGACCTCAGAACCAATCAGTCCAACCCCTTCATTTTAAAAGGGAGGAAATTGAAGCCCAGAAAGGCAGATGATTAATGTCACATAGTAAGTATCAAAGGAGAGATGTATACTTCTTGTCTTTTGGCTCTTTACCAGTATTCTTTGCCCTATACCCTAATGAAGAGGTGGGGAAGGAATAAGGTTAGCAAGTTATGCTTTGGCCTAATCAGGGCATTAACCTGAATTGATTACAAAATTATTACCATAATTTGCCAATCACAGTATCACCAGCAAGGAAGAGCCCATCCCTTCAAGAGTTATATCCTCACATAGAAAGTCCATTGTCAGTTATACTGAGGTAATAGGAGGAGGATGTAAGAGATCCATCATTCATTGATTCCATCATTCACTCAATCAACAAATATTAATTAAATACCAGATCCTGTGCTAGACACTGGGGATATAAATATAAAAGTGAGGCCATCCCAGCCCTCAAGGAATTGCTAGTATAAGTTTTCTATAAGAACTGCTCTAAGGATACTTTGACTCTGTATGTTAGAAATGTTGGATGCACAGCAAGGCATCCCTCCCAAAAGAGGGTGGGTTATATTGAAAGAGGTAATATTCTTCCTCAGTAAACCAAGTCTCAGGGTGGGGCAGTAATGGAAATTAACATGGGCTCCCAAGAAAATAGACCAGATATAAAATGAATGGTTGGGTGGATACATTGATAGACAGACAGACAGATAGATAAGTCAATGACAAGTTAGAATGATAATAAAAATTGAAGATCCTTAGGTAAGAAGAGACAACATATATTAGGAAGTAGAGGCCGAGAAAGGGTACTTTAGTCCAGGAAGTCCTCTGTCTGGATTGGGAGTACAGCCATAGGGTATCATATCCTATCTAGGAGCAATGGTAGTTATTCTACTGGATGGCCATTCTGGGGGGATTGGATCTGGGTCTGAGGTAATGATTGCCTTATCCTCTATGCACTGCAGTTTTATCACAAGTCCCAAAGCTGAATGGATAGACTTGCCTAGCATTGAGGGTCAGAATATTCATAACCCTTTTTGTGTCATATTCTCCCTTGGCAATATGATAAAGGTCCATACTACAGAAAGATGTTACCTGCACTCATAACTGAAGAGAAAGTTAAAGCTAAAGAGATAAAAAAAGTTGGAAGTTAGTGAAAATAAGATTGCGACTTAGAAGGACTCCAGGTTGAGAACCTCTTTTCTAAAGGGACATTGTTGCTAGTGGGAAAAAATGGGCAATGATAGAACATATGGCAAGATATCCATGTACCTACTCATGTCCTGGTAGATGGCTGGATAGAAATGAAGAATGGTCTGGGGCTGGCTAGAAAGAGGGTTCAGACCATTGCTGGCCTTGATGGAGGCACTAGGGAATAATAAAGTCAGTGAAGGTCCTCCCTTTCATTATGGAACATCTAAATTTCTGAGGTTCTCAGTCTGGATTAGCCTGTCTGTGTGCTAACACAGTGCCCCAGGGCTCTAGGTGAGGCATCTATCCTCTCCCCACCCACTGGGAAGAAACTGGATGACTTTTTCCTCTGCTTATGGATTAAGCCCTTCCTGACCTCCTGCTGAAGACACTCATGCCCATTCTACAATCACCTTCTCCCCTGACTTAAGTCAATGTTCATCCAAATGGAGAGTCAAATTTTACCTCCAGACTTTATGGTCTAGCCAAATTGTCTTTCTCTTCTGTTATTCCTGCAAAATATTCCACCTCTCCTATCTCCATGCTTTGGTACTGGTCCTTCTAATCTCCATCTCATACAGTGTTTCTCTTCCTTCAAGATATAACTCAAGCATCACCTTGTACACAGACCCTCTCCTGATCCCTTTAATTAGCTTTTACTTACTTTGTTTTTCTTCTGTATATATTCATATGTGTACATGTCATCTCCCCATGAAACTTCCTGAAAGTAGTGATTGTCTCATTCTTTGTGTTTGTATCATCAGATCCTATCAAAAATCTTGATATACTATAGATATTTAATAAGAGGCAGCTAGATGGCTCAGTGGATAGAGTGCTGGGCCCAAATCAGGAAGAGCTAAGTTCAAATCCAGCTTCAGACACTTATCCCCTGTGTGACTTTAGGCAAATCACTTCACCCTGTTTCCTTAGTTTCCTCATCTGTAAAATGAGCTGGAGAAGAAACGTCAAATCATTCCAAGAAATTCCATTACATGCAATAATATTGTATGGTAAGAGATGATAAGTAGGAAGAATTCATAGGAACATGGATAAACTTGTACAAACATGAAGAATGAAGAAAGCAGAGGCTGAAAAGATATATATATATATATATATATATGTTTTCAATATATCTCAATAACACTAGTGAAGTAATCATATATGGTGACTTCACTAATGTTATTGAAAACTCAGAAAGGAAGCTGAATTCAGATTAAATGCTATGACCAGTCTTGGCAAATAGATAACAAAATGTTCTCCCCTCCTTTCAGAAAAGAAATGGAAGAATATGGATGCAATAAGTTGCATATATATCATGAGATCCAGGAACCATGCTTGTTGGTTTTGCTTTACAATTTTTTTAATATGGAAGGATTGGGGAGAGAAGCAGGGTGGCACCAGGAAATAATTAAAAACAAAGGAAATAAATAAAATATAACAAATTATTTCTAAAATGTCTTTTTACTTATACTTGGTTTGTAATGCTGTCCTGTGTTCCACTTTTCATTCTTAGCTATTACTTTACTCGTATATTGACATGGAGCAACTGAAAAAGTTCTAATGATTCCCTTACTTTCTAGTGTTCTCTTTACAACCAACCTGAGGGGATAGCTTTACTTCCATTTTATAGATAAGGAAACTAGGGCTTTAGAAAGACTAACAGATGTGTCCATGGTCATATGTACAATAAATGTTTGAGGCAGATTTGAACTTAGGTCTTGACTTCAGGTCCAATGCTCTACTATGCCATATGGTCTCTCATTGCTTTCTTCTGCCATTATTTGATTATTGTAGTTAACTTAGGTAGCTCCACAACTAGGGGGTGTTCCAATTTTTCAAAATTGCAAATCATGTTTCTTTGTATATGTGTGGGACAGAACACTAACCCTCCCCTTACCCAAATTGACTTCTTGAAGGCATCTGTAGGTACAAAACGAAAGCCTTTATTCGTTTCTTGCAAGAAGTGGGTCAGCATATTAACTGGGCAGTCCAGCAAGATGTGGCACAGTACAGAAGCAGAAACTGGGTTATATAGCCAAAAAATACCATGGGTCAACCCATTAGGCTGTTGATTTTTAAATTCATTGGATGGACTGAAGGAACACCAAAGGAGCTATTGACCAATGTACAACAATGCTTCCTTATTTGGCATGGGCAGTACTGATATGGAAGGTCAGATTCTACTTCATAGAGATCATGTGACTTCCTAAATCGTAGGCCTAGGGTCTGCTCTAATTTATCTTACAGTCTTCTGAGAAATCTTCATTTATTCCATTCGTATATATTTGCAAAAATGGCATTTTCCTTCCTTGAGATGATTTCTTTGGTGATCTTCCCCTAAAGGGAACCACTGAGTCAAAAGGCAGGGACCATTCTGTATCTCTGTGTCTATTCTTGTCAGAAAACATGAATTAATTTACATAGCCACTGGCAATATCTAAACTTGTCATAGTTTGGCTGGCATTTTTAAAAAATCACTTTTGCTTTTTTATTTGTGAACTTTGAATGTGCATAATGGAACCCTGAAGTCGTTACAAACCATTTCTCTTTAATGGCTAACAAGGTTTCCCCCCTCTCTCCCTTTTTCTCACTGCCTCAACCTCTGTCTCAGTTTCTTTCATGTTTCCATGTTGGTCTCTCTTCATCCAATCCCCACCCCTCACTTTACTCTCTCTTTTAATGTGGCACAAGATGTAATTGTCTTTCAAGTGCCTGGGCCTAATTAACACCTACAAGAGTAGAGTTTCGGTCTTTAATTGGGGCCACCCCTCCCAGGGAGGCCTCTAAAACAGCTGCGCTAAAGCTCTCAGGACCAAGCTGAGGGGATTGGGGTGATGATGGTCACCACCTGGGACTTATTCTTCCCATCCAAGAAAACTGGGTGTAGCTTTTGTCTGAACACTGAAATGAGAACTAGAGCAGCTTTCTTGTTGTTGGATCTGGCCTAAGTTCTATCCATGTCTTTCCCCCAGGTGGAGGGAGTATCTCCCAAAGAAAGATGTCTCAGGGCCACACCTAATTCAGTTCTTCAAAGCAAATCCTACTTTTGACATTTGTTGTGTCAGACCCAGAGTAAGTCATTCAAGGCCCACTCTCTGGGGTCTCACTGACATTTGTTGCATCAGACCCAGAGTAAGTCATTCAAGGTCCACTCTCTGGGGTCTCACTGACATTCATTGCATTAGACCCAGAGTAAATCATTCAAGGCCCATTGTCTGGGTCTCAGTGACATTTGTTGTGTCAGATCCAGAGTAAGTCATTCAAGTCTCAATCTCCTAGTATGTAAAATGAAAGGGATGCATTAGTTAGTCTCAAGGGTCCATTGTATCTCTTAAATCTAGGATGTATTCCCCCTCCAAAAAAAATGTCCATATTCAATTGAATTCTATATAATAACAAAAAGAGCCAGGAGATTCAAAAACTTGAATAGCACCCCAAATCATGGCCAACCCCATGGGAGAGATTTATTATAAATAGCCTCAGCAGAATCTGTATCAACCAGAGAGTTAGATCCTCTAGTTTACATATTTCCAAAAACTCAGTTCTTCCCATTCATAGAAAGTGCTGAAAGGGTCACTTCTCAGCCCTTAAAGTAGAGCCCAGTAGCTAGGACACAAATAACTGCCACATCCAGTGAGCATCCAAGGAGACACAACTCTGCCCTAGGTATCACCTGGAGTAGTTGACTGAGTTCATTTTAGAGAAGCAGAGGAAGCATGGGAGACCCAGGCTCACGTCTCAGCTTTGTCTTTCACTGGCTGTATAATTATGAGCAAATCATTTAATCTCTTTGAGGCCCAATTTCCTTATCTGTCAAATGTGGATAATGAGATTTGCATTACTTCGGGATTGCTCTATGTAGAGTATCTGATGAATCTTAAAATATTAGAGAAATCTAAGTTGTTATTATGGACTAAAGAAAAGGCAATATAGACAAAAAAGGGTGCAGGTCCTGAATCTTTGTTTTTCTCTGACCTTAGCCCTAAGAACCAGAAAGAAAAGGAGTCTGGAGAGCCTCCCATGTGAGTCCTGAGGAAAAGTTAGAACTTCCTTCACCTGACAGCTCACAATCAAAACTTCTAGGACCTAGTAGTGGCTTACACACACACACACACACACACACACACACACACACACACACACACAATACATATACAATCACATAGCACACACACTCTCACACTCACATATGCACTCACACATACACATACAATACACAAACACACAGGCACACACAGACACACACACAGACACACAGACACACACACACACACACACACACACACACACACACACACACACACCATAGTCCTTAAGTTCACTAGTGGCTTCCTTATCACCAAATCCAATCGTGTTTGTCCAACCCCACATCACCCAAAAAACAAAACAAAACAAAGATGTCTGTTGTTTGTTTGTTTGTTTACTCTAAATCCTCCAGACAAGTTGCCTCTGCAAAGGACCTCCTTCCCTACTATCTCCTTCTCTTACTCCTCTATCTACTCAATCCTGAAAACTACCAGATCTCATATTGGAAAGTTCTGTAGCACATACTGGAAATTTCCATGTGTACAGTTTAGACATTGCCTGACAATCCACCTGTTCTGCCTGTTGCTTGTGTCATCAATTCAATTCAAACCTACTCAATCCCATTCCATTCCACTTGATAAACACTGGCCACCCAGCATACATAAGGCCTTGGAAATATAAAGGCAAATTGAAACACTCTCTGCCCTCAAGGGGCTTACATTATACTGGGACCAAAACCATTTTCACCAGGGAAGCACTGATTGTCTACTATGTAGCTGGCGCTATGCTAGGTGCTTTACAAATATTATCACATTTAATCCTCACAGCAGCCCTGACAGGTGGGTGCTATTATGATCCCCATTTTACAGCTGAAGAAACTGAGGCAAACAGATAAAGTGAATAGTCCAGAGTCACCTAGTTACTGAGTGTCTGAGGCTAGATTTAAACTTCTTGACTCCAGGACTAGCATTCTGTATACTATGGCACCATCTTACCATCTCTTGATAAGCAGATACAATTTATATACTATATACAAAGTAATTTCAAAAGGAAATCAGCAATGACAACTAAATGTAGGGAACGGTACCTAATCTGTGTTTGGAAGGAAATTAAAGATGAAGAATCTTTATCATCAGAAGATGATAGTATCTTTTTAGACCTGTAGGACCACCTGTGTAAACAGAAGGAGATGGATTTTCCATTTATAAGGGGTGCTTAGTAGGTTTGACTGCATTGAAGAATGTGTGAAGGGAAGTAAAATAAAATGATTGGAAATGTGAGAGCAATACTAAAGAGTACTTTAAATGCCACGTAGAGAGGATTTTTATTTTTATCTCAGAGACAATAGGAAGGCGCCAAAGATTTTTGAGTAGGAGAATGATGTGATTAGATCTGTACTTTAGAAATATCAGTTTGGCATCTAGGATGATGATGATGATGATGATGATGATGATGATGATGATGGCAATAATAATATAAATGTATAGTTTTTTTTTAAGATTTGCAAAGTGCTTGACAAATCTTTCTTCACAACAACCCTGTGATGTAGGTGCTTTTGTTATCCTCATTTTACAGATGTGATAACTGAGGCAGACAGGTTAAGTGACTTGGTAATAAAGCACTAAGGTTAAATTTGAATGCAGGTCTTCCTGTTCTAAGATATAGCACTCTATTCACTCTACCACCTAATTGCCCATAATGGATTGGGGAAAGGAATGACTATCATATCATCTACAAAGAGCAAGTTTGTTTCCTCATTGCTTATTTTAATTCCTTAAATTTCTTTTGCTTGTCTTATTGTTATAAGCTATATTGTTATAGCTAACGTTTCTAGTAGAATGTGCAATAGTGGTGATAATGGGAATCTTGTTTCACCCCTGATCTTTTTTTTAATTAATTAATTTATTTATTAATACTTTTTATTTGCAAAACATATGTATGGATAATTCCTAAACATTAACCCTTACAAAGCTTTCTGTTACAAATTTTTCCCCCCTACTCCCCACCCCTCCCCTAGATGGCAGGATATCCACTACATGATAATTATGTTAGAATACTTAAGAAATCGAATATATGTATGTATATTTATTGCATCATTTTTTTGTGCAGGAGAAATCATATCTACAAGAAAGAATAATCCGATAAAGGAAATACAATGCAAGCAAACCTCAATAGAGAATATGAAAATATTATGTTGTGGTCCACATTTCACATCCCTCTCTCTGGGTGTATATGGCTCTCTTCACCGAACAATTGGAACTGGTTTGAAGCATTTCATTGTTGAAGAGAGTGATGTCCATTAGAACTGATGCTCATATAGTATTGTTGTTGCCGTGAATAATGATCTCTTGGTTCTGCAAGTCTCTCCAGGCCTCTCTGAAATCGTCCTGCTGGTCGTTTCTTACAGAACAATAATATTCCATAACATTCATATACCATAATTTATTCAGCCACTCTCCAATTGATGGGCATCCATTCAGTTTCCAGTTTCTAGCCACTACAAAAAGGGCTGCCACAAACATTCTTGCACATGTGGGGCCCCTTCCTTCTCTTATGATTTCTTTGGGATATAAGCCCAATAGAAACACTGCTGGGTCAAAGGGTATGCATAGTTTGATAACTTTTTGAGCATAGCTCCAAATTACTCTCCAGAATGGCTGGATCCGTTCACAGCTCCACCAACAATGCATCAGTGTCCCAGTCTTCCCATATCCCCTCCAACATTTATCTTTATCTTTTCCTGTCATTTTAGCCAATCTGACAGGTGTGTAGTGGTACCTCAGAGTTGTCTTAATTTGCATTTCTCTGATCAATAGTGATTTGGAGCACCTTTTCATATGATTACAAATAGTTTTAATTTCCTCATCTGAAAATTGTCTGTTCATATCCTTTGACCATTTATCAATTGGAGAATGGCTTGAATTCTTATAAATATGAAACAATTATCTATACATCTTAGAGATGAGACCTTTATCAGAACCCTTCAATGTAAAGATGATTTCCCAATTTGATGCTTCCCTCCTAATCTTGTCTGCATTAGTTTTGTTTGTACAGAAACTTTTTAACTTAATATAATCAAAATTATCTATCTGGTGTTCAATTAAGGGTTCCAGATCTTCTTTGGACATAAATTTATTCCATCTCCACAGGTCTGAGAGGTAAATTATCCTATGTTCCTCTAATTTGGTTATAATATCACTCTTTATATCTAGATCATGAACCCATTTAGATCTTATCTTGGTTTCACCCCTGATCTTATTGGGAAGGTTTCTAGCTTATCCCCATTACAGATAATGGTTGCTGATGATTTTTAATAAATGTTATTTATCTTTTGTTTTTGTTTTTTGCGCAATTGGGGTTAAGTGACTTGCCCAGGGTCACACAGCTAGGGAATGTTAAGTGTCTGAGACCAGATTTGAACTCAGGTCCTCCTGACTTCAGGGTTGGTGCTCTATCTACTGCGCCACCTAGCTGCCCCATATTATTTATCATTTTAAGGAAAATTCCATTGATAGCTCTGCTTTCTAGTATTTTTTTTAAATAGGAATGAGTTGTATTTTGTCAAAAAATTTTCCTGCATTGATTAAAATAATTATATGATTTCTTTTGGTTTTGTTATCAATATAGTCAGTTGTGCTAATTGTTTTGCTAATATTGAACTGGTCCTGAATTCCTGACATAAATCACATCTGGTACATGATTATTATGGTATACTGCTATAATCTTCTTGCTAATGCTGTTTTTAAATTTTTTGCATCAATATTTTTAGGGTAATTTCTTTTTTTGTTTTGGTTCTTCCTGATGGAGGTATCAACACTACATGCCTGTGATAAGAGGGATTTAGAAGGACTTTTTTGGCCTTTTTTCCCCAAATAATTTATGTATTAAGTATTGTGGTTAATTGTTCTTTAAATGCTTGGTAGCATTTACTTGTGAATACATCTGATCCTGGGGACTTTTTTCTTAAGGACCTACTTGATGATTTATTCACTCCAAAATGGGATTAGGAAATCTGATTGATTTATTTAATCCAATTGCATATTGCAGACCTTAATAGTTGACATGAGTTAAGGGATTCTCTGTGCCTAGAAAATGGCTTTCCTTAACTGTACAAGAACTAGATTCAGTACTTTAAGGAAACAACAGATGTCTTGGTTATTTTCTCAGGACATAAAAGTTTAATAGATAACAGTTCTGCTCATTAATTATAACTTCATTTAAATTAACTCAGAGGAAAAACCACATTTTTAGGCTCAACTCAAATACATAGAAATTTTGGCTTTAGGCAAATGACAGCTCAATTATAAAAATTAATATAGAATAAAATAAATTACATTGTAGAATGAGTACATTAGAAACACAATGTGATATTAATTTTAATCTTCTCTTTCTTCCTCCCTCCTTCTTTCCCTCCTTTCCTTTCTCTTTTCCCTCTTCTCTTTCTCTATTCTATCTTCCTTTCCTTCTTTCCTCCTTTTTTCCTCCCCCTTTCCTTTCTTTCATTATCCCTGTCTTCCTCTTTCTCTTATTCCCTCCCTTCTTCCTTCTTTCTTTTCTTCTTGATTTCTTTTTCTCTTTCCCAATAAAACTAAGATTCTTGCCTGGTGAGTAGGTAATGGTGGACCCAGGTGTCCTACACATTGAGTAGGAAAGTATGTTAAATCTAAAGTTTTTTACAGCTTCTTCACTGACTTTTCTCCTGGCATAAGCCAAAGTCTTTCACACTCAAGATTCCAACAATCTCTCTATTTGTAACTTTGCCATCCCTAGGGCTCCCAGCCATAGATGTCTCAGATTACGTCTCTGGTTCTTCCCTTGTGCCAATTAGAATGTGTCAAGGGCCATTGCTTTAAATGTTACTGAAGTGTACATCTCTTTTATTAGCATCTTTTTAAGCTAATAAATTGCATAACAGAGTAGATCACCAACGACCTTTTCCTAATCTTCTATCATCCAAGTTTTGACACTTTGCCACTTCTCAAAAAATATGCTCTTCAGGCTACACTATTCTGGTTCTGCCATATCCCTGATTATTATGGCTTCTTGGCTTACTATTTCTTCTCCTCCTTCTCCTTCTCCATCTCTTAACACCTCTGCTCTTGAATGTTCTGTCCTTGGTTCTCTTTTCTCTTATCCTTGTCAATCTCTGAAAAACAATTGATTATTATAATGATCTCATTCATTAAATATTCATATAAGACATGAAGGTTTGGCATTTCTGGCAAGTAAAGTGCCAGGTATAAGGAATCTGAAGACAAGAAAATCAAACAGTTCCTGATGTCAAGAAGCTTGAAAGAGAGAAGGAGACAGAAGGGGTGTGGAATTGGCCTCTCTTCCTTTCTGGTTAGGATTTGCCATGACTGGAATAGCATTACCACATAAATCCCTTTACTCTCAATCCACCATTTTAATAGCAAGATATGTGTGCAAAAAAGATCAGGTCTGTGGTGAATAAATATATTGTGCCTATTGTTGGTAATTTCCATCAATAGTCAAGGTATAAGTTCCCAGATGGGGTTAAATGGAATGGTAGAAGGAAAAGCCAGGGATATTTTTCCATCTTACCAAAATACTTTCTTTGAAATACATGATAAGCTACTGAGCAAGCTTCCTAAAGTTCAGTTTAGAGACAAAAGAAGCTAGTAGTAATAGATATCAGGTCAACCAGAATGACCTCCCTTTTTTCCACCAGCACCTCACAAGTTGGCAATAGCAGATCTTGCAAAGAAATTCAAGCATCCTCCACCCTAACCCATCATATTAACAAACAAGTGGGTGGAGTGAGAGGATGTGTGGTATGCCCCTGACAAATTGCCTCCTGAAAACCCTCCTCAATTATAATATCTCTATGAAGTATGTAAACTGATAAGGGATTGTGATGTAATCTTACTTTGACCTTCCACAGGATGGGGTGGGTAAGCGTGTGCCAAGACATCAAGTATTACTATACCCAGACTTGGCTATTCAATCCTTCTCCCATCCTGACATATCCCATGATATGCACAGGTAAAAACCTTTACAGGGAGAAAACAAACTTGTGAAAAAATCATATCAGCATCAAATACAAAGATAGCTTGTAGGTGGTATGGTCATTGGGAAGTTCTCAAAGACAGAAGGATCCCAAGTAGCAAGAGTACCCCAACAGGCCGCTTTGAGGGAAGAATCCTTCTCACTTGAACAGAGGGAGCCATTTTTTTCAGTACTGCCTTGATTTGGGAAATACATAGGATCTCAATCTAAGTCTACTATATCAAACTAGAATTACTTAAAAGAAACTGGAGATATTTCACCCACATAAGAAAAACTTGTATTGGAGAGGGATTAATAGTTTAAAAAAATTTGAAAGGTTGCCCTCTGGAAGAAATGTTGGGCTAGTTCTGCTTGTCCCCAAAGGAGCAAACCAGAATCAATATGTGGAAGTTATACAGGAAAATACATTTCACATGAACATAAGGAGTTATTTCTAACAATTAAAACTATTTGGCAACAGAAAAGGTAAAATGCAGGAGTTGCAGAAAATAATCTTTAAGACTCTCCCTTCTATTCAAATGATAAACTGAATAAACTATACAATTAATTTGGAAAAAAAACCACACAAATTAATTCTCCACTTCTCACAGGTGAAAGGGAAGGATGGAGATGGTGGGGTTGTGTTGGTAATGTCTTCAGATAGAGTCTGGGTTACTTCGTGAGGCCATTATAATAGAGACTGATGCTCAGCCTGGAATTGACAGTGATGGTCTCTAAATTTCCCTCTGCCTCTGAGATGCTGTAATTTTAGAAAAGACCCTTGGTGTGAAAGATCTCCACTTAAGGAACTAGTCACCCCCAGGTCTTAGAGGATACCCCAAAGGCACATCATTCCTGACTTTTGTTATTTTCTTCACTGGAATCTGCTAGCAGAAGTTTCTACTGTGTACTGAAAGGGGCTCTGGATTTGATGTGACTTAGGTGTCACAGAGCTAGTGATGATAGTAAATGGATTCAAATCTTGGCTTTGCCCCTTACTATCATTGTGATCTTGGGGAAGTGACTTAATCTTTGTGGGCCTCATCTATCAAATAAGGGATGTGTTTACTGACAGACTCCTTGTGACCAAGGAGGAGAGGAATTTTTAATTAATGAAAAAAGCAATCTGGGTGGAAGCATCACAGTATTAGGCACACAGGGTGATCAGTAAACAATAAATGATGGACTGCCTGATCAACAGGTTCTAACTAGTTCCATACCAGAGTTAATGAGTGTTGGATATGAGGAGAAGGAAAGTGTCAGGTTAATGAACTTTGAGCAAGATTATCTATTCTGGGCTTGGATATTAATGAATGGCTTAGCCAAGGTTTTTGGTTTTTCTTGTACCTCCTATCTCTGATTTTCTTTCCTTCAATCTTTATCACATGTGTCTGGTACAAAGAATAATAAAACTTGGAAATCCTTGAAAACTACCTGAGAATCAAGTACAAAGATAAAATAAGCTATAGAGGGAAAACAAACAAACAAACAAACAATAAAACACTGCTTCTTTAATTATAGGAATTGAGTTCAAATCTTGTCTCTGACATATTTCCTAATTGTACGTTGTTCAGTCTTTTCAGTCATGTCCAATTCTTCATGCCCCTTTTGGTGTTTTCTTGGCAGAAACACTGGGATGGCTTGCCATTTCCTTTTCCATCTCATTTAGCAGATGAGGAAACTGAGGGAAACAGGATTAAATGATGCCCAGGATTACACATCTAGTAAATGTCTGGGGTCTATCCTGACCTATATAGCATCTATAAGAAACTTAAAGGTGAGGAAGCTCCCTTTACTAATGAAAGTGGGTACTTCTGAAACTTGTAATCTTAGAGAGTTGTGTAGCACAAAGCTTCCTAAACTGTGGGTCAAGTGGGAATAACTGAGTATGGGCCCATGAAAAATTAGGCAATGGTAAAAGATATTTAATATTCCTATAAGATTTAATTCTTTATGTAAAAATAAACAAATATATCCATCTCATTAGCATACAATTTGTTTTCATCTTAATAAATGGTAAAATTACATGTACAAAGAATTGTTTTAAAATAAATTTCTTTAGGATTTATTTTCAGTAAGTGTTTGATTTGATGCCTATTTTCATACATCTATATACAGGAGGTCATGTGAAAATTTCTTTGGTGAAAAAGAGTCATGAGCGGAAAAAGTTTAAGAAATCCTGGTTTAGAGCACTTACAGGTTTGAGGGACTTGCCCGAGGTCATGTGGTCAATGCGTGTCAGAAACAGGACTTGAATCCATGTCTTTTCCCCTAGAGACTGGCTTTCTATTCATTATATGGCATTAGGTGCTGGTGATACAAAGATAAAAAATAAAACGGTCCCTGTTCTCAAGGAACTTATATTATCCTGAGGATAACCAGAAAGGACAAGGATCAGTGGGCTCAATTACCTGTGACTTCCCCACTGCTGTCATATACAGGACTGATGGGAGGGATCCTGTAGAACAGATCATTGCCTGTCTGCCCAAGGGACTGTTTTTCTCATGTGCAGCTTAACACCAGGTGGTGCCATATTCCATCTGGCACCTTTACAGCATAGGTACTTCTCTATGCCCCACCCTCAAGAGGATTGAGAACCAGGGAATGACACAACACACCTCATTCAAAATCATGTTAGTCACTCTCTTGGAACCCCGAAGCCCAATACTGTTTTCATAGTAGGCACTTCCTGTTGGATGATGGAGGCAATAACCAAAGGTAACTTGTCTCTAGAGGAATAAGGATACTTAGAACCTCCAGAGATAGAAAAAAGGGAGTTTGGAATGGCCACTTCTGCAGTTGGCACTGGGCTCCAATAACCCAAGAAAAGGAGGGACTGGACAGGCTTTCTTAAAACAAGAGATAAGAGTTTGGTGTTCTTCCCAGGAATCAGTGAGAAGCAAGTGAGTGTTGTACTGGAGACCCCAGTAGGCATTGGGATGGAGATTTCAGTGTTCCTTATGGAAACCTGAAGGGAGCCCAGTGTTCTCTGTAGAAAATGCCAGGGATGCCCTATGGGATCTGGAAAAACCTATGGGATAGTAGAGAAAACTTCAAGTCCAAATTCTGTTTTGTTTATATTTTGAAACAATTAGAGTTAAGTGACTTGCTCAGTGTCACATAGCCTGTAAGTGTTAAGTGTCTGAAGATGGATTTAAATTCAGGTCCTCCTGACTCTAGGGCCAGTGCTCTATCTACTGCACCATTTAGCTCTGGCTAAGTCTGGAGTAGGAATCCTAGCTCTGCCCTTAGTACTCTCCAAAGCCTCTCCTTGTTTAGAGTGAAGTGAGTTGTACTAAAAAGTCCTAAAACTTTTTAAAGTCCTTTCCAGTGTTAGTTCTGTGATCTGATATCTAGATAATCTCTTAGGGTCTTTTATATACCATGACTTTAGACTTTAGAGCAGAAGTACTGGGTTACTAGTCTGCATTTATTTTTTTTAATATTTTAATAACTGTAGTGGTAGTCTTGTTCAGTCATTTCAAGTCACTGATTGCTTGTGACCCCACTTAGGCTTTTCTTGGCAAAGATGCTGGACTGATTTGCCATTTCCTTCTCTAGTTCATTGACGGATGAATAAACTGAGGCAACCAGGGGTAGGTGACTTGCCCAGAGTTACACAACTAATAAGTATAGAAGGCTGACTTTAAATTCAGGTCTTCCTGACTCAAGACCTGGTGCTCTATTCACTGCCACCCCTAATAATTGTATTTCAATATTAATGGTTTCCTTTGTAGTCCTATGTACTTTATTTTATGCATTTAAAAACATTATTATGAGAAGGTATCCATCAGCTTTATTAGAATGCCAAAGGAGTACAGGACACAGAAAGTGAAGAGGCCCTGCCCTGAATATTCCAGACTATGGACATTACCCAACTTAGCTTTTTTTCAGCCTGATCCAAACCAAATTCTAAAACTCATTTCTCTCTCAACACTGTGAATTCTTGGCCCACACACTCCCCAGAGCCTATTTCTGTATTCCAAGTCTGTAATGGGAGGGATAGGAAGAGTAAGGTGATGAAGGCCAGGAGTGGAAAGAGTTCAAGACTCAGTGAGCCATAAGCAATAGAGAGAGGAGGCAGGCTCACAGGATTCACTGCATGGCAGAGAATACTGTCTCGATCTGAAAGGTTTGTCTTAGAATTCCTCAACTGGGACCCATTGTATTATACCTATTGTCAATAGAAAGATCCAGGTTCCTCAGCCATCAAAAACAATATGGTTGGGATATTTCCCTGGGGCGGGGGGGATTTGGACACCTTCCCATAAAGAGCTCACATTATTTGCTGCCAAACAGGTCTATTATTCATGCCTTTTGTGGAGCATCAGGGCCATGATCCTTGGCAATATGCCTGAATGTAGGACTTCAACTGAATACTTTTTTGTGTTAATTCTAACTCTTGCTCTAGACCCATGATAAGATATTTCATGGGTGGGGAGTCATAAAGAATGCAGTTAAGACCTATAATTAGAGAGTAGTGCTTGTGTTTAGTCAGAGTATCTTTTGCAAGGATCTTTTCCATCAGCCAGAGTCCCTCTAATATCACTCATTGAATCCTGACTATGAATGAAGCCCTCCACTAGTTGTTGCACTATGGCACCTGGTCAGTATCAGAATCACAAAATGGTAGAGCTTTAAGAGATTTTAGGGCTCATCTTATTACAGAATTTTAAGAATCTGTGATCTAACAATTTCTTGATGATTGAGTAGACTTAAAGATTAAGCTCTTTAAGATTTGTGGTAGCCAAAACACTTAAATTTTTAAACCAGTTTGGTAATAGGTTTCTTTGATTTAGCTATATTGATCCATTGAAATATACATATACATTCTATCACTAGGCCCCTATTCTAAACATTTTCAATTTTATAGGAACTGCCAAGTTGAAAATACACACACACACACACACACACACACACACATACAATCCAACTTTTGCTCCTTCTCTTACTTAGAATATAGGAAGAGGTTTTGCAGGAATGTGTAGACCAGAAATCCTCAGTATTGAAAGGAAAATGAGCCATAAAATTTGGTTTGGAGCAGACTGAAGAAAAGTTAGGCTGGGATATATCCACATTCCGGAGTAAGATAGAGATTCTTCACCTCTTCAGTGAATTGGACCCCTTTGTCAATCTGGTAAAGCAGATGGATCTTCTCATAATAATACAGGCTTTGCTGCCATAGCTTTCAAAAATGCAGAATCACCTTCATGCCAAAATTAAACAGCAGAGAAAGAAACACTAGAAATAGACTACTTCATGCTTGGAAGGAACCTCAACTAACATCCATTCTAATCTCTGCCCAAAAGGAATGCCCATATAATATACAAAGTCTGTCATCTAGGTGGCATAGTGGATAGAATATCAGACCTGAAGTTAGGAAGAATCATTTACCTGAGTTCAAATCTGATTTCAGACAAATTCTAGCTGCATATCCCTGGGCAAGTCAATTAACCCTGTTTGCCTCAGTTTCCTCATATGTAAATTCTTTTCTTTCAAATGACAGGTCATTGAACTATAGATCATAGCTATCATGTCCTCCTGTAGTCTTCTCTTCTCCAAGCTAATGATTCTCTCAATTGCTTTAACTGAAACTCCTGTGACATGGTCTCAAGACCCTTCCCAAGACCTCCTTTGAATGCATTCCAGAATGTTGATGTTTTTCTAAACTGTGGAGCCCAGAACTAAATACAATCCTCCAGTTTATATACTGATCAGGTCAGACTATAATGGATATCACTTTCTTATTCCTAGATCCCATGTCAATGCAGCTCAACATCACATTAGTAAGTTGAACTATTCCTACCCAGCTTTGGGCCATCTGCAATAAAAGATACATCCTTGCTGCATCTCCTGTCTGCATTTTTTAAAAGAATTTAAGTTGGAGAGTGACTTCCATCTACATTTGTAGTTTTTTTCCCCCTCAGACAATTCCCATTTTAACTTCTTAGTAGATTTTGTCCCTTTTCTGTCTCTAGAATTTTATTCTTAAGAGCTTCCTATTCTTCCAGGGTTGGCTTCTCATGCAAAATTTTAATCTATGGGAGCCTATTTATTCTTCCTCTGAACTTTGAAATCTGCTTCTTTAAAATTTAGCTTATATTTCAGACTGTGTCCAGTTTTGTTTTCTTTCTCAGATCTTTGGGAGACACACAGTTAGAGATGAAAAATCTAGCAGAGTTTATCCCTTTTCTGCTTCTAGAATTTTATTCTTAAAAGCTTCCCATTGCAGCTAGGTGGCGCAGTGGATAGAGCACCAGCCCTAAAGTCAGGAGGACCAGAGTTCAAATTTGACCTCAGACACTTAACACTTCCTAGCAGTGTGACCCTGGGCATAACCCCAATTGCCTCAGGGAGAAAAATTCTTCCAGGATTGACTTCTCAGGAAGAATTTTAGTTTATGGGAGCCTATTTATTCTTCCTCTGAACTCTGAAATCTGCTTCTCTAAAATTTAGGTTACATTTCAGACTGTGTCCAGTCTTGCTCTCTTTCTCAGACCTTTGGGAGACACACACAGTTAGAGGTGAAAAATCTGGTAAAGGAAACTGAGAAGGAGTGATCAGACAAGTAGGAGATGACCCAGGGTAAAAAGCAGATTAACCAGTACAAGAAGGTGATTGACAGTATCAAAGATTACAAAGGCATCAAGAAGGCTGAGGATTGAGAAATAGCCCCTAGATTTGGCAACTAAGAGATCCCTTGTAACTTTGGAGAGAGAAATTTCTGTAAAATGATGTTTTCAAAAGTCAGATTACAGAGACTTTAGAATAAAAAGGAGAAGAAGTGGAGGCAAAGGTATAAATATACTTTCAAGGAGTTTAACCATAAAGAGAGGAGAGAGAAAAGATGACAGCTGGCAAGGAAAATCGGATCAAATGAGGGGCTTTGGTTTTGTTTTGCTATAAGATGAGGAAGGTATGGGTGTGTTTGTTGACAGCAGAGAACCAAACAATGGATGAGAAGAGCAAATTAAAGATTTCTGAGAGAGTGGAAATGACAGAAGGGCAATCTACCAGATGGGATAGAATAGAATCACTTGTGATCTAGAAGGATGTGCCTAGACAAGGAGATGGGCCATTTTGGGTGACATGGGGTAAAGAGGAGAGGACATCTTGAAATATTGATTAGGGAAAGTCATGAAGTGATTAACTGCTCTGTTTTGCAGAGAAAGTGAACCCCAAAAGATGTCTAGATTATCAAGGTCTCTTACCACTATCATATAAAGTCTATATCTTGCCTCTGTGCTAAGCTTGTAATCTGTTTCCCTATACTTGTTGTATAAGTGGTGGTCTGTAAAACTACAGATATAATACTAATATACCACTAAAACAAAAAGTAATAATAAACTCTAATAGCCAAATCATTTGTTTAATTGAAATTTGCATGAATAATTTGGTTAGAATTAGTCTAAACACTCCTATCTTGCCCCCATTTAACTCCCATTTTCCTCATATGAGGAAATTTTTATTAGTTATTATGGCATATCAATATAGTTAGTACATTTATTTTTATTAGATAATATTCTCTATTCCTTCTGAGTAAAGTATATTCATTACAATGCATTTATTATTCATAGGTTTTATCCCATTCAAATCATCTATACCTTTTCCATTTTGTCTGTGTCCCCAGAACTTCACATATCTGGCACATTGTAGGCATCTAATAAATGTTTATGGAATGATACAACCTACTCTAAGAATGGGAGATGTAATTTCTGCCTAAAAATGTTTAGCATCTAATGGGGAATAAGGGAAAAGTATCTACCATATAGAGCTGTCTGAAAATCAAATGAGCCTAGACAAATAATTTTGTACACTTTTAGGAGAAGGGGGCTAAAATTGTGTCAGAAGAAGTGGCTGAGGGACAAATGACTTTCTTCCTTGAATTTCTTAAAACAAACAATTCATTTATCATATTATGTGTTATGACTTTCTTTTTATGCCTTATCTTCCTATTAAGATTGTAAACTCCATGCAGAGTCCACATCATATCCAAATTTTGTCTCTATGCTCAGTAGAAGCTTAGGAAGACTTTGATGAATGAATTGATCAATCAATTAATCAGTGAATCCACAGGGATACAGATTTACATTGGTGTAAGATGAAATTTCCTGACTGCTAGAAGTATTCAAAAAAGAAGACTGGAACTCAAGTTTTTCTGACCACCAGAATATTGCTCTTTCAGTTACATGATGTACCAACATATATTTATGTCTCTTTACCCCAGTTCTCAACAATCACCCCTCCCAATAATTTATTCCACATAATTGCAACAAAGCAATAATTCTTAATTTTTTTGTATCATGGACTCCTTAGTAGTCTGATGAAACCTATGAATCCCTTTTTAGATGAATACATAAAATTCTCAGATGAATATTTTTTAAATAAAATACATACAATTACAAATGAAACCAATTATTTTTAATACAATAGCCAAAATATTAAAAACCAAAGCATGTTCATTATAAAAATGAAAATATAAAAACAATTTTAAAAAGTATATGCATTATTGAATCCAAATTACCCACTCGAAAAATTTTACATGTATTAATAATACTACCTCCCCCTCCCAATGCAAATAGAGTCAAAGAATCTCTTGTTTTGTATAGCCTTTTTATTTGGTAATTTGATAATTTTTTGGGGGAGGGAAATTTGATTTTAGACTCTAATTCCCTAGTACTGAAGTCAAAATGGAATTGTGTATATCTAGAATTCCTAATAGGGCAAAGAGTTTAATTGAATAAAATTTCTTTATAGGCTCTGATATTCTCACAATTTCATTCTGTTTAGCCTCCTCCCAACTCTATGACAGCACTTTTTTGGATCACTAAGAGTGTACTGAAAAGCAGGTAAATAGAGCTTTAGCTGATGGGTTTCTTTAATTCTAAAGGAGCTTCTACAGAGTTTGCCTTCTTCATCTTAGAACCACAATCCTAGATCGTGATCTTTGAAACTATCATGCCAGGCCCTCAGCCCATATAAGCTGACTAGTTGGCCATTCCTTAGCCCTTAATTATGTCTAGGAAGTTAGAGATATAATGAAGTTAGAGAAATCATAAAAATTCAAGATTCCTTATTTCCATAAAATTCTGTCTTGGCCCTGTTCTTTTCTCTCTCTACAAATTGAAAACTTTCTGTACTTTCTCACCTCCATAATCTTTAGGAAGAGGCAATCAGAGTCCAAGTAATATCAATTTTAGCAAAATTCCAGAAACCAATTTTTCTCCCCTTTCCCAATTCTAGTTTTTTCTATAATAATTCAGAATGAAGATCCTTGTCCTAACCCCAAAATTAATTGAAATGAGTAGGAAGAAGATTTTAAACTGAGAGAGAATGTATTTATGGACTGCTGCATTTAATTATGTGTTCTTAACTTAAAACCACCTCAAGCTTTTTCACTTTAATGCAGGAGATCTGTATCACAAATAATACTAAACATTGCTCATGTTGATTTTGGAAAGCATCATCTATTTTTCCTTGGTGTCAGCATATTTATTTATGTTTTACTTGGTTGATATCAAAATTAATTTGTTTTTCCTGAACACTGATGAAATGGGAAGACAGGAAATGAAATTTGCTATATTGGACAAAGGAGGGAAGAGGCAGGCTAAGATTAAATATCTGCCTCAGGTTAAGTCTGGCCACACAAATAACTTGGAGTTCATTGGATGGCTGTGTCTAAAAAATGTGTAAATCAAATCCTACTTTTCCACTTTTTCACAATTGGCTACTTAAATATTCAGGTTTCTATGATTCTCTCACAATTATAGCACACTCCAGTCCAACTTGGAATTCTACCAACACAACCTTGGCTTTCTTGCTACTGAACTCTGGTCCAAACTAATTGAGGCTTTCCATCCATCTGTTTCCACTGATTTATAACATGCTTAGATCATCTGGCTAAGTAAGGACTGTATTTCATAGCCACAAGGCCACTCCTTATATAATGGCCTTGACTTTCATTTTCATACACATATTGGGTTCTTCTGGTCTTTAGACTCTATCATTAATGTTTGCTGGATCCCTGGAATATGAATTCTAAGAGTGATGAAACATGGAGACAGAAATGGTGACAGAGATACTTGAGTAAAATGATCATACAAAGGGCAAACAAGTAGTGCCATCAAGTTCACAATGTTAAACAGCATAAGAAAGTCAATAGGTTCCAGTTCTGATTAGAGGAAATTTCCTTGGAGGTTGGTACCTCAGAATTGGGTAAAGGTTGGTATCGACTATTCCACAATCCCTTTTCAGCATCAGTCACTGAGACAGTCTTCTCCATTCTCCCTTTTAGGCCTTGAAATGATATGATAGATACTGAGGAGTGGCACTTTCTGGAGGAGAGTGAAAGACAATAATAAGAATGGTAATTTCCCCACAATTTCAATACTTTATCTTCATCAAAGATCCTGGCTAAGAGGGAACATTTTTCAGACTCAACACAGCTAAAGCAAAGTAGATGGTGCCCAAGGGAGCAAAAACAGAAGGTTGCTAGCACAAAGTCTGCCTGTTAGCCTTTGTTGTGTTCCTCCAGTAGACAGGTGGAAATTGGAACCTTCTTTCCCAGAGTCCTATTCAATGATGACTCTGAGATCAGGGGCAACATCTTACCTAAATTTTGTATTTCCCCTAATAATAGGGTAATGCTCTAGATACAAGAAGGGCTTAATAAATGTTTGATGAATAGGATTAAATTGAATTGTAGTAAAATCTATATAAGTGCAGGCTATTGACTTGGAAGTCTCAAGTGTGTGTGAGGGAGGATTATGATTTACTTGAAATTTATTCTTCCAATTTTTTTCTTACAAAGATACTATTTATTACTTCACAAGATATTTTCTACATGAATAGTTGTTTTAAAATTACATTATTTTTAAACTATGTCCTACATTAGATTTTGATTAGAAAAAACCCTCTTGGAAAAATACTTTGGTATGTATCTTGAGTTGATTTTTAAAAATCCTTTAAAATAATTGTAGGGGCTTTTAAACATTTCTTTCTATTAAAGCACAGTAGAATAAGTAATATATATAAGCTGGATATAGAATCAGTACATGATTTATCATGATCCATTTAGAGAAAGTTACCACACCCAAAAAAGGCAAAATCACTACTATTTTTCAAAACTCTCAAATGTTTATATTACTCTGTTCAGTTTACTAAAATATTTCTATAAAATGATTGGAATACTTTACTAGGGTATGGGATCCTGCTGAGAGGGAGTACAGAGGCCACCTTGACTTGTGGTGCACAATAAGTTTTCTGCCATGTTGCAGAAACGCCCTTGTTGAGCAGGAGCACTAGTGCATGGCATGGGAATGGGTTGAGCCTGAGGGTCACAGCTAGTTGCTCATGAGCAGGGATGTCTTGACAGGGCCTCTCGCCTGTGATGGGTTGCTGACGTGGCTGGGTTGGCTCCCCTCCCATTGGCAGATACCATGCATATGCAATGCCCACTAGCTGCTTCTCTAAATGGTGATTGGGGATTGCCTACTGTTCACACGCTGATCACACTTGCAAAAATGTATATTATCAAGGCTGTGTAGCATAATAAACTGGAACTCTTTTCACACCCTATGAGTTCCCCTGCCTCATTCATCTTGCCTCTGAGATCAAAGGGCTCATATATGGTGACCTCTTAAAAGACGGCCACAACAATACTTCTTTTGAAACTTTCATTTTCAATTTACATGGCTTGGACAATTTGAAAGACAAAACCTGAAAAATGATTATGTTATAGTTTTTTTTCCCTTAAAGCTCTTGTAAAACAAACATTTTTTAAAAGATAATTTTAAAGCCTCGACAATTGAACAAAGTACACATAATTTATACATTTTACAAAGCATTAGGTTTTCTTTTAAATTTGCAGTTTAGAATAGTAGCTGATAATATATATATATATACATATATATATATATACGTATATATATACGTATATATATATGTGTGTATGTATATATATATATATATATATATAGGGGCAGCTAGGTGGCACAGTGGATAGAGCACCAGCCCTGAAGTCAGGAGGACCTGAGTTCAAATTTGGTCTTAGACACTTAACATTCTCTAACTGTGTGACCCTGGACAAGTCACTTAACCCCAATTGCCTCAGCAAAAAGCAAATATATATATATATATATATACATATATATATATATATATAAACAATGGGAAAGGTCACATTTCAGAATCTTATAAGTAATGAAATTCTATACCAAATAGAATTTTGGTTAAAACCTTTCATAAAACTTCCATTAATGAGTTGGCTCAGTTGCAAACTCTGTTGATAACTACCTGAGAAATTCAAATTGTTGAAATTCATGTTCTGGTACAACTGTTAATGTTAATTCCAGTAGAGGTTCCAGTTGTGCAAGGAGCTTGCTTGAAGTTCTCTTATTTTCATTAAGTACTATCACCAGCATCTTATAAATAAAATCTTTAGTCTTTACGCTGCAATGCCCAGTTTTAAAAGTTTCATTTTTGACCTTTTAGTTTTAAAATTTTGTTAAAAATCAATTAAATTTTTTGGTAAATCCATAAAATTTGTTTATATTTTCTTAGACATTTTTATGGGAGTAGAGATCTTTTAATGTTTTTAATTTTTCTATTAAAGTTTTATTTTGATTTTCCAAGTCTACAACCTGATTTTCCAGACACTTAACATTCTTTTTTCTTTCTTGAGCAGCTTCTCTATTTTTCATCAATCTTACTTTTCTTTCCATCTATGGATCATCTGTTTTGGTTGTCTGAGATGTTGGAGTGACTGGAGATGTCATCACTACTGTCTTTGAAAAGTTAATATTTATTTGCTGGTGTGGCACGAATCTGATAAGTCTGTATATCTCCTGATACAATCTGTACAGCCATTTGGTTGCTAGAGACAAATATCTGCTGTCCATCAGATGTTTGTGCATATTGAAGAACCGTTGTTTCTTGTTGAGTATTGCCTGTATTTGTCATTGTTAATGCCTGCAGCCCCTGTACTGCATCTGTGATTGGATTGGCCAGCTTTAATGTTCCATTTGGGGGCAATAGCAACATACTGTTCAGTACTGGTCTGGTAGACAGGAGTTGGGACAGACATAGATGTAACTCTTGAAACTCCAGAGTTTTCTCCATCTCCTTTTCTATCTCTAGTGTCTTCTGAAGAAAGATGGTTCAAGATTTTTTTTAATAAGATGGGCACCATGCCAGAATCTCCTGAGCTTTCTGTGAAGAGCCTATGCTATCAGATAAATCCTGAGAATCCTTGCTATCTGACCATGATGATACCTGCACTGTCTGTACTTGTGGAAGTGAGGGGCTTAGGGTGGATTACTGAAGATGACCAAGCAGTCACCCAGACTGCCTGATTCTATACTTGTTCTCCAGAAAGATGTACAACTTGTCATTGGTGCAGCCCATATTGTTGTGCCTGGCTGTGGTGCTGTTACTAAACTGACACTTTTGTGGGAACCTTCCATAATCAACCTCAGACAGCTCCAGCTCCAGCTCGGCCAGCTGCACCCGCCCCTCAGCTGACAAGGAGGCTCCAGGACTCACTCCGATGGCTAGAGGACAGAGAAGGGGCAGGGCAGGAGATGAGAGGGATGCACCAGACCTCACACCCCGCCCTACAAGCTCCAGAGCCAGCCCCCGACCACGGCCACCATGAACAGAAAGTCCCTCTTCCAATTTTGTGCCTTGTATCTTGGTACTGATAGCTATCAATCAATAAACATTTTTTTTTCCTTTATTCCATTTTTATTTGTTCTTTATCTTTATCTTTATATTGTTGGATAGAGCCATGGATACAAAGTGGTCAGCATTAAAGAGGAAGACAGTTCATAAAGTCATAAAAAGAAAGAACGGAAGATCAGAGTATCTTGGAGATTATTTAATGTTCCATTTTGTTTTAAAAATTGAGGAAACTAAGACAAAATGATTTCAAATCCTATAATCTGTCCTGAATAATCCATTTAATTGAATTTATATAAAGGAACAAATTTTTTTCCCGATCTATTATTTTGATTCAAGTTGAAGTAAAATATCAGATACATATGGTTTTAATTAGCAAAAGGTGAACTTAGACATTTCATGATTGTGATATAATCCATCTACAAGTCCTACAGTGGACTTGTTACATTTTTCATAGGGAGACTTACTCAAGAAAAGGGGAACTGGGTAATTTTTATCATTTTAATGATTTGTAATTTGTTACACAAGACTTTCCAAATTTCTTAAGAATTTGAAGTTAAAATAGAGTGTGCTTAACAAGTATGTAAGTATTTGGTAGAATTGCACAACATGCTCAGATGTGGTTTCGTTTGTGGAATGAGGGAAAAAAATATACTTCTAGTCTGTACTCTACAGTCATTGTAATTCTATAACTCGGAACCTTCTCTAAGGGGACACATTTTTGGCACTGCTTGACATTCTTCTAAGTTTCCCTCCCCCTCTTAGTTTAAATCTCTTCTGTCTCCTCTCTATTACTACATGGACTCTGAGGTTTTTCTTCTTTGTAATATGGTGCTTATATTGAGCAATGTGCAGGAAGCTATCTTATTATTAGTCCGGCTCAACTGCTTCTCTTTTTGTTAATTGAATGTATGGTTTCTGTTTTGTTTTTTGTCTGTTTATTGTGGTCCTGCTCTATTTTCATGTCTTTTATGGTTTTCCATTGAAATGCATCTTTATAAAGTATGAATTTTACCTATTGAACTATTTGATTAATTAATAAACATTTATTAAACTCCTACAATGTGCCAAATGCTATGCTGAGTTCTGGAAATACAAAAAGAGGGGAGGATACTCAAAATAAGAAGGAGTTGAGAAAGGCTTCCTGTAAAAATAGGATTCTAGTTGGAACTTAAAGGAAGCCGGGGAAGTCAGCAGACAGAGTTGAGGAGGAAGAGCATTGTCTCAGCTACTACTAAGAATCAGACTACTTGTTTACTTACACCTGATGAAGTGTCTCAAGAATTTTAATGGAGTTGCTAACAAGTTAGACTCCCTAGGATGGTATATAAAATAATAGTGGTAAGATACAGTCTGTCAGGCTAAGGATTAAACTCCGATGGCTTAATTAGTGATCACTAAGTAGTAGTAGTAATGTGTCACTGTCACCCTTGCCCGCCTAATCCCTCATGGCATTTCCAGGGCTAAAGTCAAGCTTCCAGAGTTCTAGAGGGTTCCAATATCCAATATCAAGAGCCAATAAACATTTGCTAAACACTTATGTACTAGACACTTGGCTAATCACTAGAGATACTATATATATATGTATATATATACATATCAAGATAGAAATACATATATATATATATATATATTGTTCCTGCCCTCAAAGAGCTTACAATCTGATGATGTAATAATGGTTGTTGGAGAATGGAAAAAGAGGGCACACTGGGTGGGATAGAGAGAGGAGGGGACAGCCCTAGACTTTTCACTGCAATCTTGCCCACCAAGGACAGAAAAAAAGAACAATGCATTGGTGCCTCTTAGATCTTTGGGTATCCACACAAAACTATTAGTGGCTCTAAATCCTTATTTTTTGTCAGCTCAAATCCAGCCTTTTCAGTGAAGTCATTTCACATCTCTACAATCATTACTTCTCTCTCAAACTACATTACATTAATCCTTTTGTACACAGGCTGTGTTTTTCCAACAGCATATAAACTCCTTGATGGGAAGAAATTATCTTATTTTTATTCTGGTGTGTTCAACATCTGTATCTAGAGGCAGCCATGTTCTGGGGAAGATTGTTCTGGGCTTGAAGGGAAGAAGGCCAGGGTTCAGTTTCCACTTCTGACTTTTACCAGGTATGTTACCCTGGAAAAAATGACTCAAGTTGCTTCAGGAAACTTCCCAGGAGTGGTACAGTAGAAAGAGTCAAGTAGTCAGGGAACATCGGTTCAAATTCCATCACTGGTGGTTATTATCCTTGGCTTCAGCTTCCTCAAATGCAAAATGAGAGAGCTGGATTAGAGTTCCTATAGGCCAGATTTCCTGATGGATCTAGATTTATGATTCTTTGATTATCTGAACATAGGAGGATTTGCCATTGGGTGGAAGGATTTCTCCTCACTAAAGAAGAAATCATTGTTGTTGAGTCGTTTCATTCCTGTCTTACTCTCTGTGACCCATTTGGGGTTTTCTTGGCAAAGATACAGGAGTGCTTTGCCATTTCCTTCTCCAGCTCACTTGACACTCTGACCTGGTGTGATTTATATATCAGGAATGCAAAGCTAATTCAGTATTAGGAAAAGTATCAATATAATTGACTGTATGAGGTTGATATTAATAAGGAAATTGTTATCATTTTTAACATTCCTAAACCAAATTTTTGCCAGTTTACTGGGTTATTTCCATGCCTTTTCAAGTATGAACATTTTCTGAACCGAGCTCTGGTATTTTCCTGGTCTACTTGGATGGGAGGTGAGAATGTGAACAACTCTTTCTGAATAAAATCAGTTAGTCATTTTACCTAAGCCAGGATCCTTGCCCTCACTGTGATACTCTGCCCCACCCTCAGGTAGTAACACCATCTCAAGGAGCCAGCTGCTCTGAGGGCTGAATTCTTGTCTATTCTCATGAGGCCAGTGTGCAAAGGCTAAACCAGCTTGGGTCAGAAGCCTGTCTAATTGACTTGACACTTTGGATAAGACAGGAATGAAAGCTCAGTGGGAGTCAGAGGCAGAGGGCCCATCAAGCTGAATCCAAGATTCTTGTTCTCCATTAATAATTCTTAGCAGTCTCTCCTCTACCTCCAAGCTGTGTAATTGAGTACCTTTTCTTGAGATGTATATAGTAGATCTTGGGACCTCAAACTTCATACTCCAAGGCATTGGGACTTACAAGGTCCCTTGCTTGCCAGATTATGACTCCTAATGAGATTTCCTCAACTGTTTGAAATGGTGGAAGGAATATTGGATTTAAAATCAGGGGATCTTGGTTTTAATCTCAGCTATGTCACTTCCTAGGCTGAGTAAGATTCAACAAATCTCTTCTGAGTATCAATTTGCTCATTTGTAAA